>JAQFZY010000121.1:0-48738 GCA_034696285.1 Hypogastrura burkilli | reverse complement strand
TACCTATACCAACCTATACCTAAGCATAGGTACCTATACCAACCCATATGATTAGCATAGTTACCTATACCAACCTACACTTAGCCCTGGCATATTGGCTGTTCAAGATTCCGGCTCTTCCAAATGCGCTGCAACATACCGTACAATAATACGTAGGATTTAAACATTCGAAATGAACAACTACCTACAATTACAATAAAACTTACTCATTCCGAGTCCTTGACTAAAATGGCTAGAGCAGAGACCTGGCTCAAGACTCAACAACGTAATGGCTTGTACCTACTAATTAAGTAATAACTACTAACCTGCCAGGGAAATTCAGGTGCGAATAGAACTGACGGCGCCAAGTCATTAACCATAAACTTCATCCTAGGCTCCAGATATAGTAGTAACAGATCAGCGGGTTCCCTTCAAATTAACTCATTATGCTCCCAAATTGCACAGAAAAACCAGAAAGAAGCAAATCTGCGTAAACTTTTGGCCCGAAGGTCAAAATCACGAACTTTTAATACCATATAAAGGATTAGGTTAAAAAAAAAATTGGCCATGCACGGCAGACGCGAATCCGACGCTATCATCAGTCACAACCAGTTCTTATTCCTATTTCATCCATTGTGGATTGTGGACACTGCCGAAATTCCAAACGCACCAGGAATTTAATACAATAAAAGTAAAACAAAAGTTCCGCTTTACTTTCATCCGGAATTCCGAATCCTTAATTTGTAGCCTAAATGGGAAAATTACCGGGATTCCATTCTCAGGTAAACTCTTATATGTAGTAGGTGAATGATGGGGGGAGTCCTATAATTTAGTGTTGGGAGTTGAATGAGCTTAAACGCTGGGGGACGATCTGAAAGGACGTAAATCCATGGATGGCTGAACTATCAAGGTTTAAACACACAAACCAGAGCCATACCGTACTGTAGTATTAAAACTCACCCTCCTTCCCTTCAACTAAATTCGTAGGGTCCCCTGAACAGCAGACAATGAAGGCCTAGTCTAATAGGCAGGGTACTTGAGCTACGCTTCTCAATTCACCTGCCCAGGTAAGGGACGATTCTAATATATAGGTCCATTCAGCCGCAGTTCAACAACAAGCCCGACCTGTACCAAGAGCAGTAGCGGGCACAATTCTCGGTTTCGGAAGGGGCGGCAGGGCTTCTATTTTTCATGCATGTTTAAAATAAAGAGACCTAACATTAATACAAATGAATTAACAACTTGAACATTAAATTTACAAATTATTATGCAGTTAGGAAACCAACTAAAGCAGCCTATAATTTTTATATCAATAACAAAATCTTATACTTACTACCTTTATAATTAAATTTAGGTTTCTGAAGTTAATTTATATATTTTTTGCGGAATCAACAACATGTACCAAGGTAGAATTTACCTGTAAAAGGAACATTTTCGTCTTTCCGGAAGGGGACCAGTGCCCACATCCCCATATCCTACATACGCCCCTGCCCTGTAGGGTATATCACAAATCCCGTATTTAGTTTTCCCTTGGGGTCACAGAAATTCCTAAACGGCCTGTAGGGGACAGTCACGAAGTTAGGGGGAGAGACCTTCCCTTTCATTTGATTATAAGGCACAAAGGACAATAGGTTACCTTAACTTTCTCACACAAAAATCCCAAAATACTCTTCCTTTGAGGGGCTATAGAAGCTCTGGGCCCAAGCCCAATGAGCTGGAATGTTTCCCTGTTTATTCATAGCTTCGAAAACTTGGGTTCAAAAATACTTGACTCTTAATTCAAACCGGGACCAGGCTGCCATGATTCATGATGTATTGGCAACAATTTAGGCTTCATCTCAATCTCAAGTGAGAGTTTCAACGTTTCAAGGGACCGGGATTCCTATGAATGGGCCCAGTCAACCGTCCATAATTCCATTTCAGAATCTGACAAAATGCTAAAACTTTTTAAAAAGAAGAATGGACACGGTGGAGGGGCGACGGAGAAAGAACTTGCAGAGTAATGCCTAGGATCACTTTGGCTGGATATTATTATAATGGTCTCGCGTAGCATTATAGGGGCCTATTGGTAAATTACCCTAATCGGCGTGATGATCATGATACTCAGCGGACTCAAGTACTTCCAGCCATTACCCAGTAAACCAGTATAATTTGGTAAGAGTCTTTCTCAATTGAGGAGATGGCAAAATGTAAAAAACTGGGAAAGGTATAAGAGCATATGTCCGAACGGTACGATGTCCCCCTCCTCGACTTGACTATAATATAATTAATTTTAATTTGAGCAACTTTAGTCCGAGCCTCATTCCGTATGCACGTCGTGGTCCCTTCCTTCCTTGTCAGCCAGCATTAATAAAACTCAAAGCCCAGGCATACGGGCAGAAGGGGCTGCGGTTGAAGCGATAAATCATTAAAAAATTAATTTGTATTGAGGGATAGGACTCAGCGGTTCTTTTTGGCCGGCAGACCATACACCGCTGCATACTGTATTAGTCAGAGCAGGAAATTGGATCATAAACAGAAAACAGAGTTGCAATTGAGTCCATTTGTAGTTGTTACTGTTAGTAGTTAACTACATAGGGTACTAGCGCCATCTCGCATTTGGCTAAAGCACTTGCTACTAGCGCCATCTGGCACTTGGCTAAAGCGCTAGCAACTAGTGCCATCTGACATTTGGCTAAAGCCCTAGCTACTAGCGCTATCTGACACTTGGCTAAAGCCCTAGCTACTAGCGCCATCTGACACTTGGCTAAAGCCCTAGCTACTAGCGCCATCTGACACTTGGCTAAAGCGTTAGCTAATAGCGCCATCAGGCACTTGGCTATAGCACTAACTACTAGCGCCATCTGGCACTCGGCTAAAGCACCATCTGGCACTTGACTAATGCACTAGCTACTAGCGCCATCTTACACATCTCCAACTGAAACATCACCTGTTCAAAACTATACAGTGAAGACGGAAGCACAAGATTCAAGATTGATTATTTAAGGACGCCCAGATGCAGACCTAATACATACATAGTTATGAACACAAGCGAGCGACCATGTGCAAAAAGTGGCTCAATAGTCAATACATACTTCAGCAATAGCTGAAGCGCCTTTCCTTAAATAAATATTCTCTGAATTTACAATCTACGACTTTACCACTGAACACACCGACCAAATGACCTATGACCAGGACAAATGGAACCCAATAAATCGCCCAGTATGCTCAGAAAAAACATTGAGCCAGCACTACACGCAGAGGCCTCGCTGATGACTGGGAAATCCCTTCGTACGCCCTTATCTCTGCCAAGCAATCCATCAGATCAGGTCAGACCAGAAGGGAATCTAATTAACGAAGTTGTTATAATTTTTAACTTTGTAGATTCACATGTATACAGAATGGTCGAAGCAAGTACGCTCCCAATAAAAAGGCAGGAGTAAAAAATGAGCCAAGTTCCTAGCTTACAAAAGTCATTGTTCTGAACTTGAAACCATGCCTAGTTGGTATTACTAATAGGGAATAAGATAATCGTACTCCGCACACAATTTTCCCCTCTCGACGGCCCAACTAATAAGTATGTATTACCTCACTCCCAATTAATAAGATCTCTCAGAATTTCCTCTTATTGTTGTTTCCCTCTCCTCTAAGCTAGTAGGATAATAAGGGGTATTGCATAGACGGATCTATAGGAATCTACAATGACCAGTGATCCGAACGCGTCGGATTTTCCATGGACTCGCTACGACTACTCATACTCTTTAGTGAGTAACCCGTAGAACACTGCCTGGAGTCAGAGACAAGATTATGCAGCGGCCTACACGAATCCGATTCTGCCCAGAGTCGCAGCAAAGGTTCTGCAGTGATTCAATTGCTGGCTTTTCCGTGAAATCGCTTCGAAATTGAATTGCTAAAAGGACTAGGTTTGTGTAGTGCATAGAACGAATCAGATTTCACCTGGACTCGCTCCAAAGATTCTGTACTTCATCGAACGAATCACTAATTTGATTTTCCGTGGAATCGCTACAACGATTCCGTAGTGTACATATGGAAAGAATCGGATTTAACAGGGATCGATGCAAAGATTGTGTAATCTGTAGAGAACCAAAGGCATCGGATTCTCCGTGAAATCGCTACAAGGATTCTGCAGTGATGTGAACAATTCCCACCTCGCCTAGAATCAGTACAAGTTTTATTGAGCTTAGAACGAATCCGATTTTGCCTTTATTCTCTACAAGGATTCTGTAGCAGGCACAGCGTACGAATTGGATTCGCCTAGATTCGCCGCAAAGTATTCGATTCGAGTATCTAATCTAAAGTAGCAAACGAGTCGGATTCGTGGAATCGCTACACGGATTCTCTCCTGATTTAAACGAACTGGAGTGCGCCAGCAATCCTTACAAGGATCTTTATTCAGTATTCAGTAGTGATTCGAAAGTCGAACGGACCGTATGTCGGAATTGTTCCAGTGTGACACAAACGAATCGGATTGCCCTTGTAAAATTCGAATTTGGCCGGCTGGATCCGCCTTCGGGCTCGACGACTTGCGTCGGATTTGTTACCAGCCTCGCATGACAAATCATTTGTGTTTGGACCTAGAAACCACCTCGTATTCGTGTTTGGATTCGAATCCAGATCCGGCTCAGGATCCATTCGGCCCCCTATAGCCCTGCCCCTCTGTATTAGGCTACGTGAGGTAATAACACTTGGAGCCCCCACTCCTACTTATAATAATAATGAGGAGGAGGAATTTTGGCGGAAACTCTCCTCATAATAAGTTTTTACACTAATGAGCGAGTTCAGGCTCTGTGTAATTAGTGAAATGTATCTCCCCAGCATCTCTCTCACTTCACTCCACTTTTTTTCGTGTTTAAGTTATAATTATTAGGCCAGGCTTGGAGCGAGGCAGCCCCATTCCTAAGACAAGGAGAACGACCACAGTCAAGTTAGGAATTAATTAGCTAACGCCGTATCATTATCCCCTCCGTATGGAAATCGTGAAGAGAGCAGAAAAATAATTACTTCCATCTACAAGTCATTACGGAAGGGGCAGGCGAGGGAAATTCACCTTTCCTAATCCTAGCCACTATGGAACTCGACGCACCGGAAAAATAGGTGGAAACCGCAAGCAAATCCCTCAGAATCTCCAAAGAACAACCGCAAATAATGGGACGACTCATTTAGCAGAGGAGAATAAACGGGCATGTTGTCGAATGCTGCGGGTTCTACGTCAATTTCGCAAAGTAGTTGGGCAAAGGCCATGCATTACGGAAAGCTTTTTTTTTATATTGCATACGTATACTTATGCATTTATTTAAATTAAAACTATTCACTTAGCTGTTCTACTTCTACAAAAAATAAAATAAACAAATAATTAAAAATAACTAATATTTCCAAACTTGCACATTTTAGGAGCAGCAACTGACAATGTTTCGTCCCTTGCAGCTTGCAGTATCTAGCAGCTTACCTAAAACACTTATTCTCACCAGCTATTTATCGTCTCGTGTTTATAGTTCAAAGTGCAAACCAAGGCTAACGCAATTGAATTTTATCTAACTTCTAACAGCAATAACGTCGTAATTTTAGTCATTCTAGGATTATTTACTAGGATTTGCATGTTCCGAAAACTCTGTAGGTATGTACCTACTTTTCCCGGTACAAAATCAATCTCACAGTATCAGCCCATATAAACTGAGCCTGAGACACCATTGTCGCGTCCAGAATTGACCTGACACTGAGCCATGGTTGTATGATTCTCAATCCTTTCATCATCCCAGAAATTCAATAGAACTCCAACTGCCTTAATTTGTTCAGGAGGACGTTCCAAAAAAAAGTGGAACCGAAACCAAACCACGGGAAAATAGGAAGTCCGCTTCACTGGGTCCGCACAGAGGTAGACAGTCTTCCTGAAGCCAAAATCATAAGATGCCCCATTGAAGCGGAGCTCCAAAATGGCACTCTCAGATTTACAGCGCTTTCCAAAGACATTAATTTTATTCAAAGAGTTTCCGGCTCTCAGGTTTTCTGGGAGAGACCAGGAGCCGAAACAACTTAATCACCTGCTGGGCTCCTTCCGTTCAGCTACAAAGAGCTCCTCTGTTCCAACAATGTAGGAAGACTTGACACTTCTAAGACAAATTAGAGTTAGTCCCATTAAGCCTGGAAACCTCCTGAACCCGAACATTTGGAGAGTCTACAGTCAGTAGTAAGTAACTATTTGTATTGAAGTTGGGAACCGGCTGAGTCATCCGATGATCCGTCACAAAAATGTCGGGACACACAGAAGCTCTGTAGCCTATAAATAGCAATAGGCAGGGCCCCCAAACTCAAATTGTTTCCCATTATAGATTAAGTAATTTTGTAGCGGGGCCCACCCGGGTAACCCCGGGACTTTTTATGTGTTTCCGTATAGGAGGTGCCGGCTACTAATATTACTCCTAAAGTAATTCAATCATTCTTTTGAGAGGGCGGCGGCGGAAGGAAGGGAGTCAGCGGGTTGGATACATATGTTATGTACATATGCCTGGCTGAAGGACGGGGAGAGGCCAATATTAGTTGGGAGGAACAAAGAAATGGATTGGCATCCAACTCAGCTCGATCAAATCATCATTTGCTGATATTAGCCTTTTCCTTCCTCTCGTCTCAAGACGTTGACTTGGTTGAATGAATTCATTTCTACACTTGCTTTCTCCAGCCAGCAGCCCAGCCTCCTTCTTGGCTTGACAGAAGGAACCTCCAGCACCAGAAGGCACCGGCTTGTCCCATTACTCACGTATACCTAAGCACGTAAGTATATAACGGCCTAGGCCGCCGAGCCCAAGCCTTCCCTTTCTCCAGAGCCAGAGACTACACCAACTTTCTCGGGCCTCCCTCAACACGTTTCTTTTCTCTTTCTCTCACAGTACAGGGGCTGTACGAAAAGTCCCTAGTTTCGGAAAATGGACTAATACGCAGAAAAAATACAAAAATTTCACTGCTCCGTGAACTGGAGCTAGGAACAGCCCAGTACTAAGGCTAAAATAATACAGTGTTAGAATAAAACCGTCGAAAAAGATAATGTAGACGTTTTGAAATGTCGGAACACATAATATGAACGTTTTGAAATGTCGAAAAATCAAAATGTCAAAAATCTAGAGCTAAGAACAAGGGTCTACTTACTTTTTCGACATTTGATTTCGCAATTTTGTAGTCCTTCGAAATTTTAATCGGCATGCAAATCTGGTACTTTGGCACTTATGCATTCTATTTTTAGTTATTATTACGTACTTTGTATTCAATTTTAAGATTCGTTGAATACCTGATACCTGACTAATTCACTGATTCAGTTTGTAAATAGCTAGTAATATTATGTTTATTTTTCTACAGTGCACCACACTACTGGTAACCCAGTACATATGCAGACCCACTTAGCTGAAATCTGGAATGAAACCTGCGTTTGCGACTGATTCCAGCATTTCGATAAAGCTAGCAAATCAAATTTTCCTACCATTAACTAACTATCCAGGGCTAAAGAAAAATTGATTCAACACGTAAAAGTATCGAAATGCAAAATCCGAAATATGGTCGGAACTTTTAGGACGGTCCCCGTAGTGGGGCCTACCCAATCCGACCCGGGTCTTTTTTCTCATTTCAAAACATCTCCATAAAACCGTAAACTCAACCTGACTCCGACTAAAGATTCCCTTTCCCCAATATAATGTCTTAATCTTTTCCTTCCCAATATTTCATATTATTTTCATAACAAGGGCTTTTATTGCTTTTCCGGCCGGCGTATCCTTCTTCTCCTACACTACATAGGCAGAATGTCGTTGTCGTATAATTGAAAGCGCGTAGCCGATTAAACCGTATCGTACGATATGATAGTACAGGATGGATCCTTGAAAAATGCTCCCACTCATACGGACGGTAAACCAGTGTTTCCGTCCGGTCACAAAAATCCTCAAGTTCAAGCCTTGTCCAAAAACGAATTTTTCCTTGAAATCAACCACTGGACCCTAACTATCACTTAGATTTTAGATTTTACGTATATAACGGAAACTGATTGCAGAAATATTAAGGTGAAGTGAGAAAAAAACCTTGTGGTACGCTCATTTAACCGAATTTCCGCACTTTCCTGGAAACTCTCCTAACCTACATCGTAGTACAGGCTCAACTGCTTACCTTTTTCTGGATAAATGCCACAGGTACTTTTTTCTGGTCACAGAAACAGGAAAAGCAAGGCACGTTGTTGGAGGATCCCACGGAGACTCCGGACTCCGAACCAGGCGTGTGTTTCGTGCTTCGGCTGATAGAATCAAGTCCTCTGGAACCTCGTCTGCTGGTCACTTCCCCCTGGAAAGACAAGGGGAAAAAGGTTAATAAGGGCCCACAAAATCCAAGTTTTATGACTACAAGGATTGTTTTTAGGCCGTCCCTTATTGGTTCCTTTTTATTACTCCGGCAGAGGCTGGGCCTGGGCCGACTACAATGTTTAGCTAAAAGTTTTGGGTGTGGAAGCGGTTGATATTACAACCTACCAATATTACTTTGGGCCCCAAGTCCCTTTTCCTTTCGGAAGTTCTGACGACTGAATGAGCCACGGAAGGGAACGGTACTTCAAATGAAAATACTGTGATTGGGACCTTTAGGCGTCCAAAATTGTTATTATTAAGTTTGGGTCAAGTGGCACGGTAGCTTTGAACATGGCCATGATAACCCAAACCTACTTTTTAGGTTAACAAACGAAAGGCATTGCAGTACGCACTAGAAACAACAAACGCCCGCAGCGTAAATAAGTAGACAAACCATGACCATGACCTGCAGCAGTAACTTTCTACCTTTCTAATTCGAGCTCACATTTACGGAAACTAAAAATACCGAGTTCTCTGACTTTAAAAATATTTACTGTCCCTGCTAAAAATAACGTAAGTGAATCTATATATCAACCTAACCTAACTGAACTGTAAAATAATATGCAAGTTTCTAGGTGAACAAATAAACTAGATAAATAACCCAACCTAACTGAATCTCATTTACCTAACCTAACCTAACTGAATCTACGTTTACCTAACCTAACCTAACTGAGTCTAGATTCCGTTGACCTAACCTAACTGAATCCACATTCACTTAACCGTAACTGAATCAACTCAACAGTCACCTAGCATAACCTAAACTAACGCAATCAAATTAAATCTGCATTAACTTGATTTAAAATGTATTTGCCAAAAGTCAGCATATTTTCAGGTGCTATAATAATACGTAAGCTTTTTAAAGATGCATATCTGCAGTATTATACGATTTGCATTCCGAGGTTTTTGGCCACTATCCCTATGTAGCATGAGAATTGCATGTTGTACTGTGGGATGTCCAGGGGCGTCTTCACGAATTGGCCAGCCGGGGCAAAATTCCCGAAGCCTCTGAATCGTAGATGAAGGCTATAATATTGTCCTATACCCCTATACGGGTTGCTGGCTTCATGCAATTTTCACACCTCCGTGTAATCCAATGCTAAGCAATTTGAGGGATATTCTCTAGTATTCCCCAACTCGGACGCCCCTTGGATAAGATAATTAAGAGGAGACAAAATCGGGGCTCTCAACCACTGATTACAAACCCGGACAAATGCTCGCCAGTAATCACCGGAGAGAGGCCCGGTAACGGATCTCCCGGGCATTGTCTAACAACTCCTACTGTACTTACGTGAGACTACTACTAGTCAAGCTCCTATAGCTATAGTATAGCCTCCCTTCCTCCCAAAATTAACTCAAACATTTCTTTTGTGTTCCCTATCTACCGACCGCGGAGCACCGGAGGAGTACAAATGATCGGGAAATATATGTCTTTACTCGGAGCAGCCCTGACTTGATTCCTATACCATATGCCGGCCGGGATTTTGTGCCTCGTAATGGAGTAATTTTAATTAAATTAAGTCCAAACTACACAATCCCATAATCATTCTGTATACGGGGGAGAAAAAGCGTAGAGGGCCCAGGCGGGGACACAATGGGATAATAATACGATTGAGCTCAACCCCCAAAAAGCCCTGAGTCACGTGTTAGTTAGTGTTTGAATAAATGAATAGTGAGTCTCCTCCGGCCTATCCAGCAGGCCCCTTCAAGTGGGAAGAAAGATGAGCTTTCAGAAAAACCGGAGAAGAGAAAGGATTTCCAAGCCGAATGCATGTACTATTGTCATTGGGCTTATGTAGACAAAGATGGAGATGATGGAGATTCATCTGTCTCCTCAGCCTCCCTTCTACAGGAGGAGCAGGCACTCCGAAGACAGGAATTACTGTACGGAGACGAGGACCATTGTTGGCCTTGTAGGAAACAATGGAACGCCTCATGTACCTCTGGAAACGTCTTTTGAATTGAACAAAAAAGTTGAGGGATCGGATGGATTGGGAGATATGAAAATCCAAGATCCAGCTCCACGCAGGCCCGTTTTTTGTTTGAAAGATCAACATAATTTATAAGGGCTCCTGAGACCAGGGAGGTAGGGCCCGATCTGGACCCACAACCCTTGGCCTCCACCTGGCTGCCTACAAAGGCCTAAACCTGCCATTTACTTACGTAATATTCCATTACGTCTGGTCCTATCAAATAAACTATCTCTCAAGTGGAAGGGACGTGGAAGGGGACCAGGGTTCCCTTAAAAGACTTATTGAATTATTGCCATTGCCAGGTTAGGCCACACGACAGTGCAGTGTAATGTAATTGTAGACAGTCCTTCTCATGGCCGGCTCACATTGCCCCAGTTGCATGCTACCACACAGGGCAGAGGCGTCAATTTCAAATGCAACATCCTGGCGCCAACTTTCAAGCCCATAACGCACGCTGTACCTGCACATAAATGAGGAAGCAGAAACCGGCTACACATGTCCGACGCCGGATCCTTGGCCTTGACCTAACCGTATTACGCCGTACATGGTGGCTCATGTGAGCCGGTAAACGTTAGCTATAATCCCTTTGGACATAACCGTCAAATCCTCTGCCGCAGAACTACCCTGACCAGTGGCTCACCTCAAACCGACGGGAAAAAGCTAGAGAACACAGAGAGGGACGCGACGAGGAGGGAAATTAACATTAATATCCCCTCGCCCATCCGTCACTTCAGCTCAAATCAAACTCTTGTTTCTCCTGTCAGGCCCATAATTCTCTCCGCTTATCCTCCTTGTCTAATTTTTCATTTCTCCTCAAACAAGAACAAGAGTCACCGAGCCGAAAATGCCGGGGCCTACAAAAAACCAAGATCCAAGATGGTGATCAGATAATCAGGGATCCCGAGCCCAAATAAAAATCGACAAGCTTTTAATAGGCAGCCCATTTGTCAGGCTCTGAGGCTCAAGATCGGGTCGGCGGGCCGGATTCGTGATCAGACCAGCTTGACATGAAGGACAGGGCATTTGGTCCACTTAAGGTGCCTTAGTGACAAGACCACTCACATTCCTCCAAGCAGGGTCTGGGCGAGTCAGAGAGCATTAGGTAGTATTACAGGTCGGGCTAGGTGGAAGTGTTAAGGCTGGTTGTCCCCACGTAATAAAAGTGATGAGGAATTTTTGGTTCATATCATCGAGAGGACCCAGGATACATGACATATGACATAGGCATTGGAATTGGAGGCTGCCAGCGCTGCAGCTTGCACATGGCCAGAATGGTTGATGATCTGTTATTTATTAAGCCCCGAAGAATCTTGTTCCACTTCTCACTTGACTAGCTCATTAAGTAGTGCGGAGGAAGATGATTTCAAGTGAGAAGCTTATGGGAGGATTAGGAGTGTTTTTCCACAGCCTTTAAAGTAGTCTATAGTCTAGCATTGATTTATGCCTCATTAATTTCCCCCCTCGTCGTCTTTCACTTCGATATGAATTCCGGCTTGCTTTGGAATAAATTAATTAAGTCGCAATTATTACTAAGTGTCATATCACGACGGTACTTAATTAACTCAATTCTGTGACACATGAGTAGTGGAACAAGAGGAGTAAGTACCAGTAGCAAAGTTAGATGACTATTGCGTTTTATAATTTGTACTCTTCTGTAAAGGCCAATTCTGCATTATAGATTTATGGCCAATGTTGGGTCAATGTCAACTTTTTGTCCAACTTTTTATATTACTACGGTCAATTCTGCAGAAATAACTATTTGTGTTTAACTATATTTTAGGCCCAGTTTTGAAGCTTTAAGCTTCAAAGTTAGGTTAGGATGATTACTCATTAAATCGCCAATGTCTTCATCCGCTTAACGTTTACGTTACAGTGCAATGTGCAATCTAGACAAGTGATCTGTTAAACACTGATGAACTAATCCTAAGAAAACAGAGAACCTAACGAGCAGTCTCAGCTTGCTACAAAAGTCTTCAATTACCAGGATATCGTACATTGGCCTAACCTACGTATCTTCCCTCTGTATCACCAATTCAATTTACTTACGACTACCTCAGCAAATGATATGAATACATTAATTCCGCGAAATTCACTTGGAAACTAGTAGGAGGTACATACAGCCCAGCCGGCTTCGTGAATAAATTTTAATCTGGTTACGTCCAGGTTGGAAGATGTGCACGAGACAGGAAACGCTAGATTGACCTTACAGTGCAGGCTCCTCGCTGCTTCCCCGTCCTCTCAAGAATTTTCTAATAATCTTAATGGCTTGATAGGCTGAAAGCTACAATACCGGCATCTCCGGCTACAGTCATTCTTCTTACCTATACTAGGCCGCTCCTAATCGGCATCCCCAAACCCCCTATAGACTTGATATCAGAGTAAGAAGACATACGGCTCAGTGAAAAAAAAAATTCCAATTATTCCTTAATTGAAAAGGCTGTTTTTTTGTACTGTTGAGGAGGAGACGAGAAAAAATGGAATGGAGGATTTAATTAAAATCCTGTGTTGTGTGTATATATCTCACACTTTACTTTACTACTCGCCTGATTGACGAGTTTGTCTCTCAACTAACTAATCAGGTTGACCTTGATCATTAAAAGGGATGAATAGGATCTAACTACCTGGGATGGCCTTTGTGGGAGATGAAACGTCTTCCTTAAGTCCCAATCCATTCCATGTTCTATGGCTTACCTTATGGCTTCAGAAATTCATTACACAATTACCTATGGAGGACTGACGCAATAGTTAAGACGTGCTTAGACCTAGTGTGTTTCCGCTTCAATTCACTTTCAGGATAAGGATAACACTGCTCGTAAAACCATTCGGCTTGACTCAAATGCGTAAAGGATATACGTTTCCAGTGGGTCTTGATATGGCGGCCAAAATCTTAATATACAAGGGTTGTACGAAAAGTTGTACATTTAATTTAAATGCATATATAGCTCTGATTCAAAGAATCATGAACTTGGGATTCATTTGGAGAAATTCCCAAATATAGATTTTTAGCCGAAAATACAAAATCGAACTCTGTGGTTTAATTGAGTTAGTTAGTTTTCGTTAAATTAAGTCCTAATCGATTACTACACTGTGAAAACTTAATTTTTTGAATTTCCCAAACCGCTCCATCTCCATCCACAGCGATTTACACCTGTGCACTTTCAAGTGGACCGTATATAACTTAAAAGCTGGTGAAAATGACCATTTGCAAGTGCAGAGATCCAAAATCTCTGTAGCAGGAAGTGGTAAAAGATCATTATTAGCGAAAAAAAGATACGTTAATTTTTTTTTCTACAGTTTAACTTAAGTCAGGTTAGGTTTAAAACAAAACACTCTAAATACAGGCAAACCTAGTTAATTTTCAATTGTTTTAGTTTGGTCTTAGCCCATGTATGCTTATTATTTCAGAATAGTTTTTTTTCTGTTTTTCGTCATGAAAAATACACGCAATTTTAAAATCACGGGTACTTCCTGTAGAGCCCTCGTAGAACTCCCCTTTTCAATAGCACCCGAGCCATGTAGCCCCGGCCCCGCCGCACGCCTTGCATACCATAAAGACCGCTCTACACGAGCCTAACAATGAGAATGACATCTTCTTCCCGGGTTCTGGGTTCTCCTAAATTAAATCTAATCTTTCAAAATTAATGAGGAGGATCCGGGCCCTCTGTCTTCCCCTTCCCGTCCCAAGTCCGATTAAACAGAAAATCTTTTAATAAGGAAACGCTTCAGATGAAGGAACAGATCTACGCTTCTAAAGCTCCCCAGTAACTTTAATGAGTGACAAAAATTGCGACAAACAGACAAATAGGTTACGTTCCCCGTAATCAGGAAAGATAATGATGGTTATTTGTAGGAGGGCAGAGAAGCTGGTTCCAACTAAAAGCCCGCTAGAACAGAAACCGAGCCACACACAGACTTTCGTAGAGAGCCCGGCCCGGAGGGGGAATCTCCGTGTATACATAGAAAATTAAATGAGACATTGATTCAGTGCCAAGTACTAAGAGAGTCAAACAGTTGACTCAATTGTAAAAACATAAAAAAAAGCACTTCTGCTCCTCAAACTGTAATGAGTTATTCATTCAGCACCCAAACAACCCGAAGCGCCTGGAAAGAATCTTTAAAATCTCTGACTCTACGCTCCTTTTATAATGAGAGATTTGTAGATCCGCTTCTCTCCGCTGATCTGACTCTCTGGGCTAAGGGGAAAATCAAGTTACTCGGGTTTCTGCTGGAGAGAAACCAGCTTTCCTCTCGCCGCATACACAGAGTAACTTTTTCCTCAGAAAAAATGCTAATTAGAAAATTTTTAATTAGTGATTAGGTTAATGAGTTACCAGTTGCCAACGTGGGTTGGGTGGCGTGGGCTTTGTTTCCAAGAAGTTGGTGAGCCAAGGTTTCCCCAGTCAACTATGCTGGTTTACTGTAGGAAGTCAACGTACTATAAGTAGGTACATCATTTCACATTCGACGATCAGCCTGCACTGTACTGAATAAGTCATTTTAGGGCGTGGGATATGGGATATGTACTAAATTTTATAGGTAGAATAAGCCCCAATGTGGTTTCAAGTTTCGAAAATTCGTCCTGTCGGAGTTGCACAGCCACGTGACTTCATGGCTGGTCCCTGGTCTAATGGATAAGGCTCCAGGCTGTATTTCATAGGATCAGGAGTTCAAATCCTAACAGGTGCAGCAATTTTTATCAATAAAAACTAGTCTGCCTTTAACCGGATCTATGCAATTTGAATTTACTAAAATATTGACGGATCAATTATTAAAATTTGGTGGGCAGTTGTATCTACCATTTCGAAACTTCAGATTTTAGGGGTAGCCGGTGCCCACATGGCACTACCCTGTACTCGCCACTGGTGCTGATATCGTACAGCTTCTTCGTATACTGCTTCTTGCAGTACTTCGCCGTAAGTGGCACTGTTCGGAAGGTTCAGAGTTAAGGCTTAAGAAATCTGGCGGAGACGACGGAACATTCTTCGTAGAATCCTGCTAAACTAATAAGATGACATTTTGACGAATGTTCCTCTCGGTCTTCCACGACACGGCATTACATTACATTCATTATTAGTATAACCCTGACTGAGTAGAGCAGAGAATAGGGAATATGACGGAAGGACTCAGGAAGGAAAGAGATCCTCCGGGCCTAACTATCTCCACATTCCCATATACACGCAATTAAAATTCTAGTCTAAACCTCAAACGTATTTAGCCCTTTCCTTTCTCTGCTCCTCCGCTCCCAAATCACTAACTAACTCCCAAACACTTCACTCATTAGTTAGGAACGAGTCCGGGAATAACTTTCCCGTACTCTGCCTGCCTTTTGTGCATAAAGTCGTCCACTGTGTCAGCCAGGAGCCGGAGCCAGGGAAACAGTACATTACTTTATATGTAGGAACCTTCACCTTAAAAGCCCGGCTAAAAGGCTTCCCTCCAATTAGTAATTTAATGATCTCATCGACATGCTCCACAAAATTCCCCCACGTATCTGTATTACCACGGCCTAACAATCAACAAGACAACACGTTCGGCTGTCCATGCGGAGAACAGAAGGGCTCTCTGTTGTGTCCGAACTTCCTTTTGATCTGGGAGCCTTTACTAGGGAGAGGAGGCAGAGGCAAGTCATTAGTAGTTGGACCAAGTTTTTAATTCAAAGGGATGACAGCGGAGCCTCGGCGTCGTTATAATTATACTTATTTAAATTTGATTAGAGACGACCCAGGGGGACCTCCTTGGGTTGATCATTTGCCAAATGCCAAGTCGTGGGGTCATTAAATAAATAATACATATACATGTAGAAGGAGTATTAGGGTTCCCGGTGACTACGGAGGACTGTCAGCCTTTAGAGCAGCCCAAAACCTGTCAATCAACCCAGCCGGCCCCAGTAATGAGCCCCACTCAAACTTGCATACCCTCCTCAACGTATTTAACCCTGACTCTAAACCATTTGGATTCGAACAGTAAACCGTACGACCTCAGTTCTGGACCCATGTATTACGCCTACACTGTACAAATGCAGAGAGGGCATAAACTTTATTTTCAAATCAAAAACAGCCTACTAGGAAGCCATTAAAATTACACAATTTTTGACGTAACAGACATTCTGAAAATCGGTACTTACACTTCCGGATATAAAAACTGATTTAAAAAATATTAAATTCTGAATGTGCGCCAGAGCGCCACCTTGAAAAAGTCACTAAATCGTTACCTAACCAATTTTAGTCTTGGACAGAGGTTTTAAATATAACTTCATGCCTTACCTACTTACAAAATGTAAAACATTTCAAATAGAAATGGACGAACACTTACAGTACGTGTGCACCGCGTACCACAAATTAGAGCTGTGCACCGTTGGTGCTCTCTGTTCCCAACTTGGCTTGGCAATGGCTGGGGCGGAAATTGACGGTGAACTTGGGTAGGAAAGTGTGAGGAAGGCAAATCTTTCTAAAACCAGTCCTTATTAAAATAAAGTAACTTTTTCGTCTTGCTCTCCATCTCCACACAAAAGGGAGAGAGGCCTAATTGTCTTCCGACTTTACCTTTACCCTATTAGCTCCAACCAACCCCCACCACCGTGGGTAATAAATACAAGTTTTTTCCTCTGCCTATGCTCCTCCTCGTCTTATGAAAATAAATAAGTTGACAAGGTCTCGGCCCTTAAACCAACTAATTGGATGTGTCCATTATGGTACAAGTAAAGAGTTGCTTAACAATAGGAAAAGTTTCCTATTTTATTACCCGGCTCCCTATCTCCGCCCTTGTTACAGTTCCATCTCGATTCGGTCAACTCTGTCCCAGGCAGGCCCTGTCTGACTTTTACAGAAGGTCCTCTTAATTGAAAATAGACCGCCAACGTACACCAAGTCGGTTGGGATACCTCTAATTTTCCAGTACAGTTGACATTATGCATCTCTTAATTGGATTTGCGTACGGGTACGGAATTGGCCTAAACCCTTAGCTCCATATGCTCTCATTGTCCGCGGTTTTAATAAGCTGGGCTACCTTATTTACACAAACTAGGCCCTGAGGGCCTGACCTCTTCATTTCAGAGTCCGAGCGCCACACAGGCAGTGCAGGGTGGATACAGGTATTATTACCATTTACAGTGCCTACCCAAAATCCATGTCACGTCATGTCAACTCGTCACTTTTAATATCCCTCTTTCTCCCGCGACGCCCTCTTATAATGGACATGCAAAAAGGAGCCAGGGCCCGTCCGCACGCAGACGACAGAGCATTTATAATTAAACATGGAAATCAGATACAGAGAACAGTCCGTACTCCGAATTGGCCTCATTAAAAGGGACCAGAGGACCAGCCAGCCTCTGTAGTGTAGGAACTAACAACAAGTTTTTGAACTTTTTAAACCAATTTCGGCATCCCTTTTCACTTGAAAATGTTAATTGGTCCGTCCTCCTCCCATGCAAATGAGGGAAAAGGACGAAACGCAGTTAACTCTCCTCTAATTATTGAGAAATTCATTAAAAGGAGGCTGTGAGCTTCATAGTGATAATCAGTTGGAGGAGTCAGAGTCATGTCACTCACAGGCTTGCGAACGCTGACACTCTCGCATGAAACGTGGCCCTAATTAACATGATTATTCCTCATTTTCACAATAATCATAATTACAATTTTAATTGTAAGAAAAACTTATTATGAGCACGAGAGAGCACTCAATATTACTGCACCTGCCAAGGCTGGTGGAAACTTGCCTTCACGTCCCACTGACATGACAAGATATACTTTTTAAGGCAGGAAGGCAAGAAACGTAAAGTACCAATGCAGAAAGGCAGTGAGAAGACAAGATTTTGGAGACAGGAAGGCAAGCAATGTTAAGTTACCAATGCAGAAAGGCAGTGAGACAAAAATTCAAAATTCAAAAGGAAAGCTCGAAGGTAGGAAGGCAAGAATCGAAAAGGAGGCTCGAAGGCAGGAATGTTAGGATTGAAAAGGAAGGCTCGAAGCTGAAAGGCAGCAAGGTAATATGTAAAGAGGAAGGCAGAAATGACAGGCCAGAGCAGTGCCGAACCGACGTATTGCGTGCACTAGAGAATTGCAAACTAGGCACCTTGGGTCCGCGTCCAGCTTTAATAGCTGTAGGTTCACAAATAATGCCTATAGTTTACTGGTGACATAGTACTGCCTCTCCTTCAAATCAGACAGGTCAAGGGTCAACTTAAAGCCCTCCACTTAAACGACCCACGTCGCCAGGCCTGAAACCTGAGACCAGATTGAAGTCGAACCGTAACTGTGGGCCCGTCCCCGGAATTCCGTTACTTGACCAGAAGACATACAAAAAAAAGGAGAAACTCAGGTGGATAAGGTAACCCTATCCAGGCCCTCAATATCAAATGCCTAGGTCCTTAAAAAGAATCTACTTATTTAGAAACAGAGAGCAATCAAATACTTGCATGCATTGGGAACATGCAATGCAATAGAATCTCCACTATAAGCCTAGCCTAGGCCCGCCTAGACATAGACATGGCCTCCGTCTCGTATTTCCAAAAACTCCTTCTAGTAATGAGGGGACACCTCGTTATTGGGCCCCGAAACTTAATACTTCGTACCGGGTAGGTGAGCACAATGGGATGGGACCCACTATTATTATTACCACCATGGCTGGTGAAGTAAAAGGAATCTTTGACGTTGTGGATCAGGTCTTAAGCCAAGCAGAAACTTTTCTTTAAACCTGATCTTCCTACATACAGGAGAGCTCTGAATGGAGGCAGGAGGAAAAGGAACTGGACCTTAAAATTCTATTTTGTAATCTATTGTGACCAATTCGGAGGGAACCAGGTGACCGGCCTTACCTTCCAGGACTCCAGCATTGTCAAAGGAATAATAGGCTGTGCAATTACATTGGGCTTAGGCTTAGGGGTAAATGTACTGTAGGATTCCCCAAGGTTGGTGAGCAATAGGAAATCGTTTACCGTTTACAGTCCCGTCTCCCGTCCACAGCAATTGACAATCTGGCAATAAACTGGAACAGGCTTTTGCCGCGGGAGAAAATGTACGCCGTCAATTTTGTCAAACGCAACAAAATTCTCTACTGGATGAGAATAGTTTAAATGACGTACGCCTTCTGCTTATATCACAGAATCGTTACTTTTGGAACAGCCCTCGTATAATTGACCCAGTAAATAATTTCGGTAGAAATATGTTAGTTTTAGGTTTCCGTTCTTATATAGTATATACACACATGACAATACACCGTTTGGGCTAGCCAGCATGAAACCCGGTGCATTTGCAAGTGTATTTAGCGAGTACAGAAGCCATCGGCCGGGGTCCCGAACTGCTCTAGAAACTTAGGCCAGAAGTCGAGCTCGCAAAAACGCAGGTAATATTTCAAACTGGGGGAGTCTTAAAATGGAGCCATTAATTTAGTACTCGAATGCCTGTGTGTGTGAGAAATAGGGACTCCAGGCTTTTTATCTCAAACACTTCCCGTATAAAATATGTTCGTGTGATATTACTTTGCCACTTTGGGCCCAACCAGGGGCCCATGTCATAATGCACCTTTGCTATAATAGCCAGAGAGTAAGATTAGGCCCTGCACTAAAATATAAATCAAAACACCTGCACACTCCCCGAGCAGCTAATCTAAAAAGTACTGGGCTCAAGAGCCTGAACATATTAATCAATAGAGTCAGAGCTAAGGTGAGTCTCATTGTGACACGGAACCCGAATATAAAGAACTCAATCACTCATAGGGACTAATAGGCCTTATGTTCCCATATCGTCTTCACCTCACTGTCAACGTCGGAGTCATGGAGTGTCGAATGATATCTATAAAAATGGTCAGTCATTCCAATTCCATTGGTATCATTCCTCCGAGTCCATATTGGATTACACATTACATACCTATGTATATAGCACGAACCGCATACCGCCCTGAATTCTGAACGCCCGTGGTCCATCTCCGAGATCATATGCTACATCACTCACGTTTTGAACACTTTTTCCAATTATTCACGCCATCACTCTTTGAGAATTTCGGACTCTGCAATAGATAGGGCCTGACACTAGATAATTGATTCATTGATATCCTTCTCTTAGTTCTATTCTTAGGCCTAACACTTACAGGACTTTTTGAACGGTTTTTCAGGCTAAGGCTAAAGGAATAGATTACAAAGTAATTGGCAGGTCGTGGTTGACATGAAAACCTCCGGGTTCCGGGCCGACACTGAAGTATATCTCATCATGTCCTTGGTCGTGCCCCACGCTTCTCCAATATAATGATTCTGGCCCAAAATTTTTGAGACGGGGCCAAAGCCTCAGATGAGAGTTTAAGAGGTGTGAGGAATCCTTAATAATGTTTTGGAATATGTCAAAATAGAGTGGGGGATCAAATTACGCTTTTAAGGGCGAGAGATTCTAGGACGAAAAAGAGTGGCGGAGAGTACAGTCAAAATGGCTACGTGACAGTAGGATTGCCTACGCCTACCGTATATCGCAGAATGGGCGGGCTTTGTTGATAATTACTCGGGTCTCGTAAATCTGAAACTGAAACTGTTGTAACAGGGTAATAATATACGGCGCACAAGCAGAGTTGCAGTGTATTGTTATTTCGACTGAGTTCAATTTTATATTCAACTAAAAATCAAAGATCCTGAAAGCGCATCGTTAATTTATTTTTGGTTTGTATTTGTCAGCAGTCAGCATTGTTCCCTATGCTTTCATATGATTTTACTCCAGTCTAGTGCGATGAACAAAAATAACAGGGCCATATTAAATCACATAAATCACAAAAAATCACACTTTGGTATGATTGTCTGATTGTCCACAAATTGTAATGTTTCCGAGTTTTTGAAAAATTATCCTAGTTAATCACTAAACAAATCTGAAATTTCAAAACCAGAATTATACTTTGGCTATTTTTCGTGCACATATGTCACGCGGCAAGCGGTAATACTTTATAATTGACGATACTCGCACCTTTCGCACAGATGATGATTTCCAAACCTTCCAATCCACATGCATAAAAATATTCTTACTTTTAGCTCAAGAGGCAATACGCAAATGAACTTTTCATGAATTCTTCATTTAGGAAACCTAATACACTGGCATACCAAATCTTGGGACTTGGGACTCGTGAGAGCAAAAGTGTGAAAGGAAGATGATTTAGACGGGCATTCTTGACTTCTGCCTTCCAGCCAGCAGGTCTCTGGGTCTGGGACACATGTAAACTACTTTAGGCCTAAGTACAAAGTTTGGGAGCTGTTTCCCTATAGAGGTTCAGCGGTGCTGGGCTTCTGACTCAGAGCAGAGATGCTCATTAACACTAACTAACTGCGCAGAGGGAAGATTAAAGAAAGACATCATTATTGAGATAGAGAGGCGGGATAAGGAGCCAGCCTCGCAGGAGCCCCCGACAGGCCCTCATTGTCATTCCACTAAATATCCCATCATTAATTCTTCTTGATTGACTTCGACTTTAATAATAATGAAACCTAGAGCCCGCAACCGAGCCTTATAGTAGTAGTGGGTACGTGTCGGCAGAGCAGTAGAGCTTATTATTATTAGGGGCCTAGGAGACCCTACACTAACCTTATTACCTGTATTGTAGTTCCTTCCCCTAATGAATAAAATGATTCCCGGCTCCCTTACAGAGTACAATGAGACTTGAATGATTGGACCCATTCAATCAGGCTTATTATGTATCAGGCTGGGAGTCATTAGGAGGAACGAGATTTTAATCGGGCCTGCGGTCTGATCATTCTAATGCAGCGGCACGGTCAAATCTAAATGCGGTGTCCAACCCGTAAGACTATCAGCATCAGGAACCACTTACTAAACAACTCAAGTAGTAATGCCGAATTGATTGGATTGGTGAATAACTAATAACCAATTATTTGTGGAATCTTTGAGGAGCCACATTAATCAGACAAAGGCTGGCACTGGGCACGAATCCCTAATAGAATGTCGAAGTTGACGGCAAATGTCAAAAATTCAGCCATGCGATCGGTTAGCTCAGACCTGAGATGAATCACTACGCACACAACGTTATATACAAACATAACTTAAAATAAGATGCTTACAGATTTTCGACATTTTAAATCTCCGATATTTCTATAATACGGGAGTCGGGGTCGGGATGAACAGGCCCGAACTCTGTTCCCGGGTTTTGGGGGAAACATGTGACGCTGGGACAGAGGCTGTACACATAGTTTAGGTCCCCTCCTTCGTCACTTCCTACTCTCCGAAAAAGACGCAAGAGGCTCATTTATTCTTTATAATGAGCCTAATTTCGTATTCCGTCCCTCACTCTGACACTACGGAGTTCCACTGCGGACTAACTATCTGTAAAATATTGGCCCTTGGTAGTGGCTCTATAGTGCTTACAGCCCACAGAGATTCTATCCGGGAAGTCAGGACAATTTTAATGAGGAGATGATGTAAGCAAATTATGAAGGAGGTGATCTCCCAAAAATACATACAACCGCGCGTACCGTTTTCCTATAAATCCTCCTCATGTTCACCTAGTTAAAAATAACTGATAAGTTCGGCTTTAGCTTTAGCTCCACTTCAGATCCGGCTCTAACTAGAAGTTTATCCCTTGTAGGTTGTACCTTGTACATTTGTACATCGAAATTCGTGTAAATACTCGGGAGGGACAGTAATTAATTGATAAGATAAGCTATCGCAGTTCGTCGGAGTCTTCGTATTCGTATTATTCCACTTACCGGCCTTGGAATTTGCAACTTGCTAATAATGTTAATCCGCTAATTTGGAGCGTAGGCGACGCAGAAGTACCGTCGTAGCTTCCGCGTTCAGATGACAGGCAACAGGGCAACAGTGACAGTGTGACGACTCACGATCAGTTACTGAGAATTAAATTCCTCACTCTAACACAACGTACACAAAAGTTAGTCACTGAATTTCAAATTTCAAGGAGAATGAGTACCTATTTCACGAGATACTGATGCTACTTTGTATTTCAATTTCTAGCTGCTACTACGCAAAAAAGTAAACAAAGCTCAGGTTTTGTCTTTTTAGAGAAACTCCGCCGCTGCCCAATTTGAATTGGATTGGCGCGTAGCACGTGCTTTTCGAAAAAGCTCGAAAATTCGAAGTATCCAATGTTCAGTGATAAGGTTCCTTCGCACACACGTACAAACCAGTTATTTGCTTTCTTTTCAGTGATTTTGTTAGTTCTAGAGAGTTATTCCGTATTTACTGCACAAGGGGACTACTGGACTGGAGAGAGGAACAGTTGTGGACAGACCGACAGCTGGCTCACGACTGAAGCCTGTTTGGCTCACAAGAGAGAACAGAATGAAAAGCAAGGAGCCTTCTCTGCTCTGCTTTGCTGGCTGCTGCTGCTGCTGTAGTAAAAACTCACGTAGTAAAACTTTACCATTAGAAGAGTACCTATCGGCGCGCAGCAGTACTTCAGGCCTAATACTAATAGGGACTACAGATTTTCCGGCTTTTCCTCAGTTCTATTCCGGACACGTATGTATAGCGCAAATTAGGAGCGTCCCGGGCCACGCGCTCCTAAAATATGCATATGCCCGAACCAATTTACTTGAACAAGGAGCGTCATTTAGTTAATTATACGTTCATGTAATATTCGGGAAATAGCATAGCATTACGAATCAATATATGTAGAATACAGTGCGGACTGCGGACGCCACTGTGTGTTTCCCATATATACTAGGTACGAATTATGTATGCACATTTTATACTAGCTGGCCCGACACCAGAAATTATGGTCCGTAACACCAAAGATCTGGTCCATAACATTTTATAACTAACATCACATTTTCTCGGCATTTCCATCGTACCTGCCTTGCGAGTGTGACATTAAAACTCACCATATAGATGCTACACACACCTAAGCCATCTATGTGTGACTGTTTTCAAAAACTGTCAGTCAGAGAGTTTTCATTACTCCACCCCCTTTCTGTTACCAGCCAATTACAGAACGAATAAAACCTTCGGACGGAGGGATTTAGCGTGCATGTAAGAGAGGATTGGTGAGCAAGATAACAATGCGCAGTTTCACTGGAAAGAAGTTCTTAGTTCTGCCCGCAGGGCGGCTGGGGTGGTTGTACGGCGCATGCTCACCCCTGCGCATCCGTTTAGCACGTTTTGCATTAGATACCGGATTTTTGGTTTTCGTAAAAGACTCTTTCATTTAATAGCTACAGTCATAGATCATGGTCAATCCACAATTGGTTAAGTTGTTTAGCGCCGTAGGATTTCTTAGCCGAGTTGCAGAGCACAATCGTTATCATAAGCGCTGCCCACTCAAACATCTAACAATTAATGAAGCTTTGCACAGGGTTTTCCGAATGAAACCCCAGACCTCACTTTATACCAACAGTTTATTGGCAATTGAATTTTACCCCAATCTCTGACCTTTGGATAAGCTATGGTATATTCGATGTAGGACGTAATTTCCAAATCGGTAGGTAAGATATATTAAGGAAATAACAAATGTGAGGTCCTCAAATTCCGGAAATCACCTTGTGAGGCAATCATAAGTCATAAGTTGAGGTTGGAATGATTGGGAAAGATAACTAAAGGTATGCACCTACATATGTATTTTATTTATGCTAGATGTGAGCATGTAAGGATTCGAATTCGAACATTCGAAGGTAGGTAGTATGCATAGTAGTGCACAGGTATGCTCCCATTTTCCTGGTATTATGGGGTTAAATTGCAAGGCAATTGACAATTTCCGAAAGAGGGCTCTATTTTAAAACCACTCTAACCATTAGTTGCACTTATTTCGAGAGACTGTTGAAGTCTGAGGACGGGGCTGTTGTAGTGAGAATTGAGACCAAAAAGCAAGCGGGTTGACTTGAGACAGGCCGCCGCCGGTCCCCGCTTAGACAGATTGGATTTTCCCAGCTGCTACTGCTTCTGCTTCTGGCTGGCTCCCTGGCTGTTCGTTTGCAAAAAAGGAAAGTTCCACTTTCATTATTTGATTCTCTCTCTCTCTTTCACTCTCTTGTCTTTACTTTACACTTACTCCTACTTTAGTACTTAGGGCGGCCCTGATATTATTAGACTGAAAGCCTGAAAGCTATGCCCCTGCTCCTTTTAAACACAATGTGGAGCCTAATACTTCCAAAGTGCGCCGGGAGGAGGAGAGTAATAATATAATGCCCATCACCATCACAATCATCTCCTACTCAGGCATTAATTACATAATGGGCCGCTCCCTTCCACTCCCGGCCGGAGTGGCACAGCCTGCTCCTGCTTCTCGGCCCGCTCAATATGCAGGCCACCCTATATGCGGAAACGGGACTGAGAAGTAAGTCATAGGACCAGGGTTGACAAATGCTCGGCTCAAGGTTCCTGTTCTTGTATCCTGCTCCTGTCTCAGAGCTTAGAGCCAATGAACGAAACAGCAGCTCTAGTGTTTTGCTCAAATACAATATTTTAAATGATTTAATCAATCATAATACAACAAAACTCATATATATATAATACATGCGAGGGCTGCTCTAAAAGTACCGATACGACAAATATTTAATAGTACCCAAACAAGCCCGTGCTAACGCGGGACGACTCTACGTCTTTTAATTATCTCTAGGGTTCATGGACTACCATTAGTAACAGCTCCACTAAAACAAAGCACCCTAGAATTAATTAGAAGACTTAGTCGTTCTGCATTAGCGCGGACTTGTTAGCAAGTAGAATCTTAATACTGTTAACACATGTAATGGTGAAATTTTGACCTTTAGCGTAGTGGCAGTCACCCACACGCACAACGAATTATTTCCATCTTGTTCCTATGTCAAGAACCTTTTTAGAAAATAGATCATATTTCGTTTTTGAGTCAACACTGCTTTGCGCCGAAGTACATAAGTAATATCGCAGATTAGTGTTTTTGCGATTTTCGATCGCCTACTTGGAGTGGACTATTATGTCTGATCATCTTATCTAACATACCTAGCATATTCTATACTATGGACAAACCTATAAGTATATATTATGTTATTTAACACTTTCGGACATGGCTTAATTTGGTTGCCTGCCTCCTGCTCAGACAAGCTCTTTGACTCAAGAGTTTTCTCATAATTCAATGTAAGCTTAAGGAGAAAGCGGAGATTAGTCCAAGTAGCCTGTAGCATGTCATGAGTTCAAATCCAACAAGCTGCTTAATTTTTCTTAAATCAATAACTAAAAACCACCATATCTCGGAATAATGGAAATGAAAACAGTTCTGATCCATTAATTAACAATATATTATGTTGAATTTCAGTGAAGAACCCGGAAAGACAAACAAGCGTAGGCACATCGAGATAGCCGTACAATATTATGGTAGTGACTTTAGCACAACACCTTTGGATACTGACAGCTTCGCGACTCAAATTTTCCATTATGGAGCATATAATTATCCAAATGTCGCTTTCCGCGAACTTTGACCAAATGTTTGGGCTATTTGACAACCCTGTCCATTTGAGTATTTCTCCTCCACTCACCGGCACTTTCCTCCTATGAGAAAGGACTTCATCCCTTTCCTTTCACTTTACTTAGAGCCTCTATCGTGTCAAAGTGTCTGGCTCCACTCTCCACTCGGTTCCAATGTTTTAGCCCAGCCCTAGCCTTCCCTCCACTTCCCTTACATTAGTTATATTATTAGATCGATCAGGCCCAATTGTCAATTTCCTTCATTACACAGGATTACATTTCCATCTCATTACCCACTTCATTGTAGTTTTCCCTGGCTCCATATGTCCCTTCCGGGAACCACGAAACTCCATATAGGCCATGACTAGGCCTATATACATATTACTCACTTTCTTCTCTCTCCCCCATTATGCGATATACGGCCACAGTTGAGCTTTTAGGATTTCAATTTGAATTGGGACGGGAACTCGGAGCCGGGCTAATAATAAGCCTGGGCCACATATGGCTTATTCATTGGGATTATTAAATTACCTGATCTGGATCCCGAACTTCAGCAGCCTGAGGCATGTAGTATGGTATAGAATGGACCAGAAATTCAATCACACAGTCGCCTCAGAGACACTCATCTCATAGTCCCATTCTAATTTGAGATCCTCAAGTGCGGTGACTCAGTTTAAGCCAAACCTAATGTAATTTACCCCATAAGTCTTCCCTGACATTGACATGATTAATGGCTCGGGGCCTCAAGTGGCCCCCCAATTAGGAATTCTAATAATCAGGGAAATCAGTCAATTCCTCCGCGGTCACGTTTTCAATCATAATCGGTAAACGGTCACATTGGTGAACGAAAAAGACTTCTCACTTCGTCTGGTAAATCGTTATTTCACTAAGATTAACAGAGAGGAGGTAGGTTAGGTTAGGTCTGGTGATGTTAAATTAGCTTAGATTGGGTTAGGTTTGCCTATTTTAATGTACGTTACGTAGGGTTTGGTTATCCTATTTTAATCTAGTTTACGTTTGGCTGGCTGGGTTAAAATAGTTAAGTTCGGCTCAATCTTGGCTATGCTAATTTTGTTTTACTTTGGCTGTGTTATATAGTTTTTTGTGCGTTCCATATATAGTTCAGAATCGAAATTAGAGTTCGCCAATATGACGCTTAGTACAGTAGGTACTCATAATATGTCAGGTTAAGTGCAAGGTCGTTTGGCGCTTCAAAAATGTTCGCACGATTTAAGAAATCCGCTCATTTCCTACTTGTATCGTAATACTAAAATTAGAAGCTGGCGCCCAAGTGGGATATGGAATAGTCGTAGAACAGAGCTCGACTCCGTACAGGCCCTGATTGGTCCATTTCCCGTAATACTATTCAAGGCGGCTTAGGATCCAATTATTCAGGACTCACGTTCTGAACTAATTTAAATCCCGCTCTCGAGGCCGTAATGGAATGATCCTCCTTCCCGTGGTCCCTTTAATCTTCTGGAAGGGAACTGTCATCAACTTAATTGGATGTAACTATAATGTGTGAGTAGTGCCGTGGTATAGGGCCGGGTCCCCTAAGCCGAAGCTCATGGCTGCTGCTGCTGGAGCAGCACACCATGTGCTTAATGCGCCCTTTTATTACCCGCCCCGGCCCCTTCGTGCCGTGTGATGAATAATGAGAAAGGGAACCGCTTGATTAACATTTATTCTCCTCTCCCAGTAATTGAAATTACATTACAATTTAATTTAGGCCGAAGTGCACTCTCGACTCCCTCATCTCCACTTCCAATTTAGTAAATGAGTCCGGGCAGGGCTCTAACTAGGAAATGGAAGTCCGTCACTCTGGGAATGGATTCATGGATACGGAATCCAGAACTAAGGGACCACTTCCTTTATTAAAAGGACCACTTTAGCCCGCAGTACCTACTACAGTACATGCGGCGGGGTAGTACATAGTGGGTTGCTCTGGAAGGCTCCTTAATTCATCCGGGCACTACTGGCTCCTACTTCCCTTCCATTACCTAATGCATTAACAGATACAATAGAGCCGCAGAGTGGATGAGTGGGGCTTGGGAGTAGTACACGGCTTTTTAAGGGACGTGCCTTGTCTCACTGATTTTTCGGTTTGTAGGTTGTAGGCCCAAATCCGCCCCTATAGACCAAAAGTAGGGTATTAGGCACATAATTCACAGCCGGATATCCCGTGTTAAGTGAAGTGGCTCTTTTGTCTCTTCTCTATAGCTGTGATAGGAGGGCCCATCTCTAATGGATCCGATCCCAATATCCTGCATGTTGCAGTAACCTTGAATCAGACGGGAACGATCAGTGGTGAACCAGATATGTAGGCTTTAGAGTAGAAATCCGTGGATAACAATTGGTGCACGAGTCTAGGTGGTAACACGAGTTCAGGAAATCTACGGTTTTTAGGAAAACGATTTACATTGAGATTTAAACTGAGCTTAAGTGTACCCTTAACCCTTAGGTACCTCAATTATCACAATGCACTTTAACTTTGAACACTTTATGCTGCATCTGTACTCAACTTTGACACTTAGCTTATTCCAGCACACACTGAAAATTATAAGCAACTGTCAAATCTGCTGACAACTTCTGCATTAAATCCACCCAGTTGCACTAATTTTGGCCTGTTGTAACGTAAGATCGCCAACCGACTGATTTAGGTGCATGAGTCTAGGTTCCAACTACTGTGCAACGACACCACAAATGCGCCTCTTTTAAAATATTTTACGTTTTATGAGCTGTGCCCAAATACAAATAGTTACTTCAACATACAGACTTGGTTTCCCGTATATTAGGATTGAGCTTTAACCAGGCCGGGTGGGATTAGTTGAGTAGTCGGTCGGTCGACAAAGAATAATACACCGGGACTCGTCATCATTAGGTCTACTCTATATGTGTACTCAACGGGCTTTGGGCCAGTTCCATTATTATCACATTAATTTCGTTTTTGGAGAAGAATAGGCAATTAGGTCGTGCAGCCGAACTAAGCGCAACCAGGCTTATCATTACGGAATCAAAACAAAGGGAGAGGGCGTCGCCGGAGTTATGGTCCGATTTATTTTGTTTAGTCACTCGTACCCTGCCCAACGGTCCACACGGTTGAAATAACAGAGGCGGAGGGCCTTAGTCTAACATTTCAATGCAATTTGAGCCATAATTGACTGCCTAGTAAATCGGCTCCAGATTCAGATTCGGAGTAGTGTAGTACTAATAATGCTCATAAGCCCCGCCCAAATTCGAATGGACTGGAAAGAGACTCAGTGGCTGTCTGGACTCTTCTGGTAGACAGTAGACAGTGGACACTACTAATTCCACGACATTATCAATCACATCTGCTAATGTTTTCATTTTTGTATCAACAGAATTTGTCCGGATCCGGAGATCAAAGGATTCATATCCTCCTAGACCTCGCGACGATGTCTACTCAGCCTATGTCTAGTGTCTAGAACCGCCTCTGTTTGTATTAAAATTAATACGAATCTGGGCTACACTATGCTGCAGCCTACGTACGGGAGCATACATGTAAGACTAGAACCGCTCATACTTGTATGTATTAAGATTATACAAGCATAATATTCCATTTTTAACATGTCACCCAAATTCTGTTCAGGTTTAGGCTGTACTAGATGAAGTATGAAGTGAGGCCTAATCAGGGTGGTTTAGTAGAGGGAACCCGGGCTCTTTGAGAGAGGCGTCACCTGCGTCCGTTTCCTTCCTTGCATAATAGATTACATAAAGGCTCTATTCCCTGCCCTCCTTTACCTACTACTACAAGTGAGATTTTGATGAGAATGCATTATTGAAGGTAATATGCATGAAGATTATTTAATCAGGCGCAATTACCCAACTATTGTTCGTCCGGGCCGGCTTTTTTTCGCGCGGGCTCTCCGACACTAAACCCCATTTCAACTGGCTCGTAGTCCCATGAACTATGTAGTTGTATGTACATATAAAGAGTGCATACCCCAGTAGGCTTAGAGCTTGGGTAAATTAGCATGTGTGTGGGACTATGAACGATGAAATGGATACGGATTAGGGATTTTATGTACTGTGCCAGGATCTCTGTATATGTATACTGTTGGTAAGCCTGGGCTTGATTACGAACATGAGAAAGTGTAATCATCTGTCCTGTTCTCTTGTTGTGGTCCAGGCCAGGGACAAGTCCAGCTTCCCAACTGATTACCATATTATACTGTGACTAGGAGCAGCCTAATGGTAATTCTCCTTTTAATGAAGGACGCCCAAAAAAAATTCAATCTTCTTATGCGTCCACCAAAGTCGAGGCCCGAAAAAAAAGAAGGGGAACATGACAAGAAGAGGAGTTAGTTATAGAGTTTGCTAATGAGAATAACAATGGGTTCTTTATGTGGAGAGTGAGCGGACAGGATGCGGAGATTAGTGGGAAGGCGTAAAATTAGAATTAGGAAAATTTGTAGGTGCTCGAGTCTAAGGTAGTTGTAGTGTCCTGCGTTCAGGAGTTTCTGCAGGTTTTGCAAATTAGATGTCATTCTTTCGGTATAATTTTAAAGACGGGTTTGATACTAAATACCCTACACTATGAACCATATGATTTAATGTTATTTATCACTGTCAGGGGCGTATACAGGGTAAGGCTCCGTGGGCGCGCCCTATAGCGTGATAACCAAATTGTGGAAATACAAATATTTGCCACAAAAAGCAAACGTTGCCGCATGCTATAAGTAATGCTTTTCACGGCTCTTATCATTATTGAGGACATTAGTCACAAGGCACCGTTAGTTAATTTTTCGAATTAGCGGGAAATAGAGAGCTCAACGTTAAGAATCCTCACTTAATTTCTCATTAGCCTTCAATCAGAGTTAATTTAGATTCATCTGGCAATTGACATATCAGGAAGCAATAATATTTAGTATTCAAGAACGCTACACGTGGCTGGAACGTGGCAGAATCCATCGTACTACTGTAAATAAGTTGTGCTAAATACAAGTACGTAAAAAATAAAAAGGAGTCGGAAATGTTTGTCTTAGAGAAACAGAAAATGAAAAACGCTGTTTGAATTTGAGCACTGCTTACTTAATTTAGGCACAAAGATGTTTGTATGTATCTTTTTGCATTATACTTGCCTTATGCCAAAGTTTCAAGGATAAGAACACCTTAATTTCTTACGAAAATCTGTCCGCTTATTTAACTGCTTATTTCAAAATACGTTTACTAATTGCCATGACCATTCGATAACTTAACTATAAAATCACCAATATGAAATACAAAATCTGACCCGGTTCCATACATATTATTTAAGTGTATTAGACAGATATTAAAATGATACATAGCTTTCCAGCTAGGGACGTTATTGTAGAGTCTACAAATACCTACCGCAAAAGCACGGGCTCAATCATGCCGATTACAATTAGTTAAACTTATACAACCGTGCCCCTGAAAAATTAGGCCCATTAGTGGAATTAAAGAGCCTAGTAATTACTTTTAATTCCGACCCATCCACCGGAGCCTAAATACTTAATGTAGCAAAGGGGAATTAAATTAATCAGGGCCGAGGGCCCAAAGTAGTACAGGCTTCCTGTTAACTCATCCCGTCCTCCACACTACATAAATACCTTTCTCGGCCTAGAGTGAGACAATGAATATATTAATGGTAAGACGGAGAAGCAGAGGAGAAGTAATCAGGATTATTAATTAAAACTTATTAGGGCTCCTTGAGAGGGAAAGGCTCAATCAGACCGGCCTAAATATTTGATGTTGCATCAAAAAGCTTTTACAGGACACGTGAGGGTAAGTGATGTTGACTCGGGATTTTGGCTGGCTGGCACTTAGAATAATATATTTTATTCATGGGCAGCCTAGTAGGACCCCGGCACATGATCTCATGATGAGTTGCAGCTTTTTTCTGAGCTGTAATATACTACATATACATACATATAATAGTAATGCACAGCGGAGGGAAAGGAGGGGGAGAGCTCCTAATGAAAATGACTGGAATGTGGGACTGCCAACCCTCCACCTTGACAATGGACACTGTACCTAACATACGGTATTAAGCTGTTGAAACCGGAGAAACACCGCGTCATTTAATTACAATATTTCTGGCGTTTGGACCTTTAAAAATTCTTGTATCTGGCCAAAGAAAGTAGGTATGACCATAAACTATAAATTTTTAAAACTTAAACCTAACCTAACCTAATATATGGTTAAACTAACCTATAACCTCACGTAAAATATAATTAAACTAACCTAACCTAATATTTGGCTAAACATAACATATTATTGGCTACCATTTAACGTATCCCCCTTTTAATGCTTAACGTTCCCCGTTTCGTTGAAAGCTGGAATTACTAACTTTGGGCCTCGATACTTTTTTTTCCTCCCCATTTTAAATGCAAAAGTCCCTCCCGAATGGTTTAGAAGCAAATTTTTCCATACCCAAAGTTAGCAATTCCAACTCTCAACGAAAATGGGGTACGTTTAGCATTAAAAGAGGGGTACCTTAATGTTTCCTCCACACTATCTGCCCTAACCTTAAATAAACCTGTCTGTTTAATCTGCTCTAATCTAATTTAGGCTTAACTAGCCGAATATACCCTAATCTAACGTAAACTAAAGTAACCTCGTCCATCCTAAATTAGACCTAACCTAACTTAATCTGGCCAAACTTAATTTAATATAATATAGCCTAAACTAAACATAGAAGCTTTCACAAGCCGAGTTTACCCTCATCCAGTTCAAAAAAAGCGGACCTATTTAACTTAATCAAACCGTAACTAAACGCATCTAACATACATAAACAATAGTTAACGGAGTATTATAACCTAATCTTACCTGAACTAACTTAAGCTTAACTCGGTGTGCTGCAAGTTTGATTTCGTTTCTGAGTAACAGTATTTTCAAGGCAGAGGAGTATTTTACGGCTCTAATAATGCTACTCTGTAAACATATTTTACAGAATTTTATAAAGCCCAACCAACTGTGACCTTTTTTTTTTGCAAAATGGATCACATCTAAATGTCGCAATTTTTGGAATATCGGATATTACTGTTCCACCTGTGAACTGTGAACTTGTGACCAGTTCGTTTTTGTTCTCAGACGGAAATGAGAAAGTCATAACCGGCTTACAGAGCAGTGACGCGGGGACAATCAACACTTCATTACTTGGATATAATATCCTGGCTACTCAACATAATACGTGTTTCCCTGAGTGGAGCCCAATAATTGTACCGAGTCATGATATGATGATACAGAGTGAAAGCGTCCCCTCCATTATTCCGCCTGCCTCCTCCATTGTATTTGTGTAGGAGGAAGCAGTCTAAGTGTAAGGATTCTAAAAGGGAAATGAAGCCTCTTGTCCTTCCTGCCTCTCTCCATTATTGTATGTTGGGCAGGCCGGGATATTGATTCCTATTATTTTTCTGAAGAGTCATACACCCGCCACACTTTGCCTAATTAATATTTCAAGGGATTCGGGATCTCAGTTTCAATAGGTAGGCACATATGGGAAAATATATTAACTGCCTTGCTCTGAATTTTTCATTTTGCTAGTTTTGTTCAATTCGGAGGAATTTCGAATTATTGTCCGAGTTTTAAATATGAAGATAGATTTCAATACAATGTAAATTAATTTTTGGCTAAAATTATCATTTGTACCATAGCACCTTATGCTTTACAGTGCCACTCCAGGTGGTGAAAGTTAACTTTCACCAGAACACACCAAGCATTATTCCTTATTTCGCTAATTTTATATAATAAGTTTTTTTCTTAAGAAAAGTTTGGGTGAGGTTCTCATTTTATTCGAGCTCTTTAAAATAGCTCAAGGGAATATCAATATACGTAAATACTTACTTAGAAAGGAAACCAGTATTAAAAATTCAAATTAATATACTCATAACAAGACCTTTTATTTCCGTTAATAAAGTTTAACGAACTACTTCTACATTATTTAGAGCCGGAGGCAACTTAATTGAAGAAAATATGGATTTCTGTGTTTTTGCTAAATTTGATCGACTCACTGCTGATGGACACTTGTGTAATTCTTATTAGCGCATTATGCTTACTTGGCTTGTGAGTTTGATTTATTGCAATAATTGTTACAGTATTCGGACGCGCAATTTAGGCTAATATTATGCTTAATGCTAGCATATATTATTCGGGCCCTACAGACCGCTGTTAGCAGTGTGCAGTGCACAGTACACAATTGACCTAGTATCCCCTATGCAATACTGTGTCACTCACTATAACACAAAAACAAAGTTCAAATAGCTCGAAGGAAATTCAGACTCCTAATTTTATTTTTGCCTAATAGTGTGCGAAAGCTCCTAAAGGCCTGAACACTTCTCTAAATGAGAACTTTCGTAGTTCTACAGGACCAGGCTACTGTCGTAAAAATTATTGCACAGTTCCAATTCCAAAAATTAAACTTTACAATTACAGATGACATGCAAAAATTAATTATTGCTAATTCTTTAATTAAACAAACTTAAACATTTTGTGCTAAAAAAATGTAGAATATATTTCGCTAAGCGGTAGTTTATACTTTATTATGCAAGAGCTATTTTTCCTGAATGAAAAATACCATCCTTAAAAATTCGACTCCATTTCTTATGTATTTCTCTAGATGCGGTATTAGGGTCCGATTATGTTAAATTACTGAGGCATGAGTTGAGAGTCTATTATGAGGAGGACAGGGCATGATGATCGATTAGGCCTGTTTATAAAAATTTCTTAATCTTTGTGTGAAACGGTGCGTTGGGGAACGGGGGGCCAACTGTTGTAGTTCTCATGATACTTTGGGGGGATGTCATAATACGGAATCTTATACAAAGCTCCTTCCGTTCTATTATGTCCCTTAGTTCCCTTTGAGCAGGAACGGAAAAGCTGTCAGGGGGCCCGATCCTTTTATAGGAGGAGAAATGAATGACAGATTAAACGAGCTGGACTTTCACTCCAATAACTACTAGAGAGCATAACTACTTTCAACTATTAATAAAATTAGACTTATTTTCTATTACAGCATCTATTCCTTTCTTTGGCTCCTTCCTTCGGGAAGGTAAGCTGGGAACAAGCCTTCTGCAGTTACTCACCCTTCACTATCATTATGTTACTGTCTCGTCTCCAGTTTCCCAATTCTTAAGCCAGCTCAAGAGGAGAAAGGAGAAAGTTGCGATAGACATGATACATACTATGTATAGAAAATACACACTATATTAGCACTGTAATGTGTATGGTAGCAACACAAGTAACGGCAAAATCGGTCGGGAAATAACATTTATGTTCGTATTGCATAGCATGACTATCTATGATCGTTTGGAAAATTTCACACTATAGATACTGACGCTGCACTGACTGATCAGTTTGGGAAGACGAATACAATTAATATTAATGCAAGATTGTGTCTTAAAGTTGTCTCTAAAGCAGAATTTTTGGCTTTACAATGGAACAATTTATTTTACAGTTTTATGCGTAGAAATTACTTAAAAGTAGAAATTAAATATGCCGTTTCCACTTTGATTCTTAGCATATTTTTATTTGGGGTCTTAAGCAATTTCTACGCTTTGGATTGAATTTCAGGGGCATCGAGGGTCCTTATTACTTAGGACTCGGCCTCTAAAATTTGAAACACTAAAGAATTCATAATGTCAACAATTTTCCACCATAGCCATAACATAGAGTTTACAGGTTACGTACTGCTAATCCGAGCTCGATTGACATTATAAAGCTTTGGACAGTTTAAAGGCTGAAACTTAAAGGAGCCCGGGTCCACCTTAAAGACGAACTTTCTCCCTCGTTAAGAAAGCGGCTTTATATTGGAGGACGGGCCTAATCTCAGACCTTTCTAATTCCCTTCCACATGGAGAAAGTACACAATTAGGAGGTAGGAAGGGCTTAGGAATACTAAACTAGAGAGGGCAGATACCAGAATTAAATCGATTAGGACTACTTACACACTTACGTATTAAGTATAGTAATGCACTGGCCGGTTCCAGAAGAGTAGGAGCAGGAAGACTCCTTTGGCTTGTTTGATTTGAGAGATTACTGAAGTACAGGAAGAGGCGTCAACTAATCCTGGCAAGAGCTTAGGGACTAAGACCAGAAGTGGAGTAATCATAATATTATTCAAACCTAAAAGTATCCAGTTTCCAGGAGTAGTAATTTCCAGAAAGAGCTAACCTAAATTCAGCTGTGATTTTAAATCATCTATATTTTTTGGGTAAATAAATAATTATCCCTTAAAATATAAAGTTTAATGTGGTGACAGAATTCTATTTTTTTCTACGTTTGTGCCCTGTTCCACAAACCGAGCCAAAATCCAATCCATCCCTGATCCGGTACGCCTCTTGCTTCGCTATGCAACTTTTTGCAGTGTCTGGAATCTGCAACATGGAAGAGACGTGAGAAAAAAAGTTTCCCACGGGTGAACCTAATCAACTTAACTTGTCTTTATTCATTCATTAAGGAGCACTTTGTTTTTACCCTCAAATCAAGTCACCAATTGTTATTTATAAGACGCACACTGTATACTCCATACATATATGCTCTTACCCCTGCTCACTCTAATTATCATCATTCTTAGTATCTTATGCACAAACCCTACAGGACTAAAATGATTCAATATTAATACCATAGTCCATAGCTGGCTGATATACACTTAAATCCGATATATAATTTATTTAAAATTGTAAATTGCAACGAATAGATTGGTAGACTGCATATTCTAGCACAGCAACTGAACCGAATACAAAAAGATTATGATAATTGACGAGAATTTTTTATGCCGGAAATATCTTGCTGGGGAAGAACTGTGTCATCAAGCGAAATATGATATTCAGTATTCAGTTTTGTAATCCAAACTTAGCCTAGTCTTACATCTAGTGGGTATAATCGAACAACAGTGTTCACTTCATATCCGAAACAACTTAATATTACTATTTACTTAAGCCCAAAACAAAATATATGTCAATTGCGAATTATATGCAATAATTATATATTCTATACATAATGTAGATGCGTTAAATACAAGCCTCATCAATTTTCCGCTATAATTATAATTAATGTTTCCGTTGTTTTTTCCAAATGTTTAGCCAGAGTACACCGCCCAGTAAATGATGTTGAAGAGTATGAAGAGACCGGGATACAGAAATCGCCAAACATAGTCAATCTTGCCCGGGAGCGGGAGTTCCTTGAACCGTTCTGACTGGGTCAATTTTCTGGTTGCCCCCACCACCTCCTCAGGCAGTCCATCCAGATTGATGGGCGCCTTCCGAGGTCTTTCCTCTGAACGGTCCAGCCAGTTGACGATCACGAACTCCAAAACGGCCGAGAAGAGGAAAGTGAGGCAGAAGCCGGTCCAGACGTCAATGGCTTTCGTGTAGGAGACGCGCGGGAAGTTCTCGTTGAACATGGTCACCATTACGGCGCAGACGAGAAGCGTGAGGACCGAGACGACCACGCGGGCACCAGCGTCCCTATAGTCCATCCACAGGGACAACCAAGCAAGAATCACCATCATTGAGGTCGGAACGTACACTTTGACGAGGTAGTAGGAAAGTTCACGGATGAACGTGAAATCCGTCCGGATGCAGCTGTAGATCCCTGAAATGTGTTCAGAACGCTGCGCTCTGTAAGTTTGCTCAAGGAGATCAATGTTGTGTATGCGCACTGAGCGAAAGATTACAATTACGGGTATAGTGCAAAACACATGCGCATTTTTATTTATTTGTGTACTGAACTCATTCGTATCCAGACTACGAACTGCGATGTGCGCATAGCGCATGTACATGGACATTGAATTGTTTCTTATGTGTACGGAAAGCACATCCGCGCACTAAACGCATGTATATGGCATTGAACTAAGTTATCTGTGTCGTGTACAAAAGTAAATGCGTATGGAATTAATTTATTAGAGTAGTGAATGTTAGAGCATGCGCATTTAATTAATCCGTTAAGTAGTGGACGCATGTTAAAGCGCACCCACAGAAACGTATTTGTGTGATGAATAGTGAACACATGCGCCTTGAACTAGCCGGTGTATGCAGATAACTCGTGTAATCGCATTGAATTGATCTGCCTAATAGTTAGTGAGCGCACGCGCACATGCGCATACGAGCCATACGTACCTGTATTTGTATGAGAGTCACAGTAGTCCGTCGTGAACTCTTGCAGGCTAAACTGGGGGAGATGCAACATCTGGGTTACTTGAATGGGGTCAACGTATTTCCATTTGAAAATTAAGTCCGCGGTCGTCCAGCCATCTAATTAGGTAAAAAATTAAACGCGAATTTAGACTTATTTATACCTGGCTTAGACTCTTACTACTGTTGAAATGACTTACAGCTGGCCATCCGAATGGAGCATACTTGTTTGTCAAACGGGAAGTCGGAGAGCACCATTGGGCAGAAGAGTGTCAATGAAATCCTGGGAATAGGCATATGGAGATATAGTAGACAGACAAATCAGAATCCAGAACCTAATAAATCTCGAAAAATGAACCTTTGGCTAACAAGCACGTTCCCATCCGGGAAGATCCGCGTGTATGCATTGGGCATGAGCATATCATGGACCACAGCAGCCTTCTCATTTGAAAAGAAGAGATCCGGAGTCCAAATCCGCTTGCTTGAGCTCCCCACAAGGCTCAAGTAGGGCACGCCTACTTTGACCACCAGCCAGATACTTAGGCAATCATATATAGGATACCAGAAATGTCCAGAGGCATAGATCACTTACCCTCTGATTGAAGGGCCTCGTAGTTGAGACGAGTATCCAACCATTGCATTCGGAAAGTTAGCTGAACGTTGAATGTCTGTGACGATTAGTTCAAGAATAACTTTCTCGGTTTCGAAAACTGTCAGATCCAAACTGTTTTTTTTTGGCTACCTACCATTTTGACATCGTCCAACCTCTCGATATGTCGCACGTACATGTTGATAGAAACTGTCGTCGGATCTGATTTTTTAAACGAAAGGAAATATTCACATACCTACAAAGCTTGAACCTTCGTACAATGATGCTCTTATAATTTGCTGTAGCCTAAACATGGTACCTAGCTCTGCCTCCCCGTACGCCCTTATCCGCTTATCGTACTTATTCTCATCAAGAATTTGCTGGAGGATCTCCTGCTCCTTGATCCGGTTTGGATTCCCTCTTAAGTAGTGATAGAAATAATTAGGCAATCAGAACGGAAGGAAATCGCGCATATAGGTAGTACATGCTAAATGTAAATACTTGCTAAGGATAACAATAACACAATAGAGTATCCCTAGAAAACGTAGTCCTACCCTTCACTTACTGTACAGTTGAAACCGTCCATATGATGAGGAGGAAGAGGAAAGGCACTAGATGGCGGGATCCGAGACCCCGGCGTTCTAAAACGTCCATCTTTCGAAACGTATCCTTAAAGCCTGCGCTGCGCCCAAACTTCTTTAGAGCCGATTCTAAAATTCTCTATGGTTCAGATCCACAGTTAAAAAGATTACTATTTATTATGCAAAGTTAAGCAACAACAACGGGCGGATGTTTAGATCGAAGGACGACTGAAACAGATCTGACGCGTAAACTGAATACTCATCTGTCAGCTTAGATACAACAACGATGACATATGGTTAGCTGGGCACTTAGTTTAGCCTCCTTTGCGCAGTGCCTGGTAGTTTATGCAAGTCTCCTTCAGATAAGGTCTGAGTTCAAGTCTTATGGCTTATGGAGGATTAACCAGGGAAGATTGAATAACGCTGCTCCTTGTCATATCTTCACCCTCTAAATTTTGATTAGTTTCAATTGGACATTGGGCTCATTCGGAATTATGAATCCCCTTAACCGTTTGAACTAAGAGCATATCCAAAGTTGAGTAGCTTCAGACCTATATTATTTGTCCATTGATTCTACTACTAGGAGTAAGCAGATCCAACCTGATGATATCCAATTGCACCTAAGTAATTTATTTCCATCTTAATCAAACGACTCTTTTTAACCATCTACATTGTGCCGTACTTTTCCATGCGTATTTAGACTGTGTCGAATACCTGGTATGTCCCTGTATATAGTATGTATAAATATATCAGAATTCACACTATTTTGCAATAATAAATATTTGCTAAACAACAACTTTAAGCTTAACTGAACTTTAATACGGATCAGTATATACTCGGAGACATGCTGCATTAAGACAACTGTAATACGTATAAACAAACATAATAAGTATTTCTGACCTCTACCCTCCTAAATTATATATATACTAGCCAAACAAGCCCGCGCTAACACTGAACGACGAACAACGTGTCAATCAATTCCTAATCCCGATTTATGAAACCATATCAAAATAGGTGGTATTGCAATTAAGCTGTGCCACTTACTTTTCTTCTGCTCGACATTCTAGTTCTACTTGTATTGAGAGTTCATTTATTTAAGTACAATATTTTCCACTTTTGAAATATTGATGTTCATATTTTAGTTAGACCATACTAAAATTTTAATTTGGGTATAACTGGCATTTATCAAAGCTAAAAAGACACTTTTCAAGAAAATTGACTTACTGGCTACAGAAGCATCTACAATTAACATTTGTTAACAGTTAACATATGAATTTACCTAGTAAAAATTATTTAGCTTGGTGAACAACTAAAAGTAGAATATGTTTTTCAGCCAGAAATCAGTATTTTTCGGAACCATAGCCAAAACTCTCTACATTACATCAATGTATGTATGTATGTACTACATATGTATGTATAAGTGAACACATGCGAGATTCAAGCTTGCGTGAGGAATACCCAATTACAGATACACCTGGTAATGAAACAAAGGAATGTCTGATTAACTCATCTCAAGCAGATCATCCCAATCCTACTATACAATACATAGGATCACCTACACATTCTTGACTAGCATTTTCTCTTAACAATAAGGAATAATAATTGGCTATTTCAACTAGTATAGTAGGAACAATAATTTACAATACCGCTATACGGCTTATTAGTTAGTATTACAAGTACAGAGACCTGATGGACAGACAGAAAATCACACTTGACATGGACGGATGATGTTGCTTTGCTGCATTTGTTACATACTTATCACTAGGCCGTCAGAACGCCTATACCTCCCTCGTGGTTTCGTATACCATTAATGACTTGCCGTCGAGGCACATCTTTTTCTACGAGACAAATTAAAAAAGGGAGCCTGAGGCATGCTGGGCATGGGCTGTGGACGGTGGATGATGATCAGGCAGAGGTCAGAGGTCGTGGGTTCGAAGCTAATGACTATCAAGTAGGAGAGAGGAATCGTGCCTGTACATTGATTACCTGCCGAGGTAGGACATTGAAGTAATTGGTCGTCGTAAGGATTGACATATCATTATTACCGTGCCTCGGCGTAGATAGCACCCATTACTTCAAAAACTAATTACACAGCGACCAGCGATACTGGAAATAAAGTTATGAAGCTTAAGTAAATATAAGACTAGCTAAAATACGCGTTATGTATTATTACTTCATGCATGGTCGATTCCGCTAATCAGCGCAATGGCCGCTTTACATTTTTGAATTAACATTCTTGACAATTGACTGCAGGATTCATGGTCAGATTTGCTAACACAAATTATTGACAAACTTTAAAAGGTTTAGAACATTAATTCTAAATAACACTAGAGCTAGTAGAAATCAGACGTAACCTGACATAATACCTATAGTACGTCCTAACTCCTAACCTAATCCTAATCAGGCTTAACATAGACAAACGCAACCTAATACAATCTCAGATAATCGTAGTTAAATTATTAAATTATAAACTTTAAAAAAAAATCTTATAACAATTATGAAATTATGAGAATGAAAAAGTGTTTTAAGTACTTACGTCAATGTCAATAGAGTTCGCCAATACGACACAATACAGATTGCAGTCCATAACCGGCCTATACTATGGTACAATATTAGGGTTTAATTTCAGGATGAGTAGCGTAGTACATTGATTTTCTAATTTTAATGGCAGTGCTTAGAATGTAGAATAGGCTTTGAGTTACAAGCCTGACTAGAACGGAATTTGAAGTCCGCAGAGAATGCTTCAATTTACCTGCCCTCCCGGTCATAGCCCGACTTGGGAGTCGGGGTCGAGCTCTTGAGCCCAATCCCAGGTGACAAATCTCTCATAGGACTAAGGAGTGAGGTCTGAGAGGCGGACTTGTGGAGGTCCAGCGTGGTGTCCAGCCGGCGGGTCTCTGACTCCATTGTGTTGGGATCCAGAGAGACGTTCCGAAGGGAGTCCCCAAGGGCCTGACGGAGAGTTCGAATCTCTTGACCAGTCCGGAAGCTTCGGCTTAGAAAAGTCTGTCTCCGACGAATCTCTTCGTTGAGTTGCTCCTTGAGATGGGCCACTTGTTGTTCCAGTCGATTGATCTGCTGGCGGTAGTTCCCTTCTCGGGCCTCAAGGAGGCGCTCGGCCTGGAGCTTAGCGGCTCGAGCTCTTTCGAGCTCGAAGTCACGCTCCTGAGCGTGAAACGGTTAAATACGAGCATTCCATCCTCATCCATATAAATTGCATACTATTAAAGAATGATCATATAGCATACCTGTTTGACCTGCGTTGTAACTTCACCGATATGCTTAGTATGCCGCCGCTCAAGGTCTCGTATTTCGGCTTCCATCTTAGAAATCTTCCGCCGGAGCTCCGAGTTCTCTTCCTCAAGGACTGAAACGGCATTGTCCCGAATGAGCGGGGTCCGAGCTGCAACGCCCTTCAGTGGAACAGAGTCCTTCAGACGCTCAAATTCCCGACTCTCACGTTCTAAGTCCCGAATACGATCAAGGAGGTTGTCAACTTTCCGCTGGAGCTCAAGTTTCTCAGCCACAATTTGCCGGACGTCCTCCTTTCCAGAATCCGAAAACTGCAAAATAACGTAGATGTTAGTGTTAGCTATTTTAGAACACAAACTTAATCCCACTGTTAACCGCGTACCGAAAGGTTCAGGCTAGGTCATACCTGGATCTTAAGCTGCTTATCAATCGCATTCCTCGTCATCTCTTCCGTCTGTTGCCTCAGCTTTTGATTCTTCTCAGCCATGCCCTGAACTTGCCGTTTTAGGTCCTGAACAGCGATAGAGCTTCCTTCCCATTTTTCGTTCAAGTTGTTCCGTTCCTGTTCGAGAAGTGCCTTGTCTCGCTGGAGGCTCCTCAACCTCTCATTGGCTGCATTCAGTTGGGCCGAATTCTCACTCGCATTTCGTGTAGCCGAATTGAACTTATCCTTCCAGTCCTGCTCACTCTGGCCCGTCTTCTCCAGGGAAATATTGAGCTGCTCCACTGTCATTGTGAGTGAAGCGCAGCGCTCCTCAAGTTCTACTAAGTTCCGATGCATACCTGCACACTTGTCCTCAAGGGCTAAGATGTGAGCGTCCTTCTGCTGGAGTACGAGAGTGAGGCGACTGAGGTCCCCTTCTAGAGCCCGGATCTGAACTTCGGCCTTAGCCCATTTGGAATCATTCTGGGTCCTTCCGTCATCCAGCCGCTGGCGTGTCTTTTCCAGCTCATCCTTTGAGGCCTCCTTCTCGGAGCGGAGAGAGCGCACGGCCTCGTCTCGGCTCTTTACTGTGTCTTCCATTTCTCGGATTCGATCAGCCATTCGAACCAATTCACCGTTCTTGAGGGCCAGGTCCTTCTCTATGTTGAAGACGACCGTGTCCTTGGCCTTGTTCTCGGCTCGGGATGAGTGAAGGTTTCGAGCGAGTTGGGCCAGTTGGTCCTCGAGTTGGGCTTTGGACATTTCAATGGCCACCAGGGAATCTTTAGTAGCAGACCAATGTGAGGCAATCGTATCACGGTCCTGCTGGAGAGAGGCCATTTGTGTCTGTAGGGTTGACATGACCCGACGGGCAGCTTCAGGATTGTCCATTGAGCCGGTAGCAATGCCCAGGCGTTTAAAGCCGGATTGGATTTGGGCCAATTTAGATTCAGAATCTTTCTTCAATCGATCAAGGTTGGACTTTTCCTCAGTTAAACTCTTGAGACGCTTCTCAGCGGAGGTTAGCTTTCCCTGAAAAATCGAGTGAAAAATAAACATTAATAATCCGTTTTAGTCAGTGTCTCGCCTGTGAGTTCATGCGATTTGAACGACTCGTGATATTACTCAAGCGTGTGGAACAACTTTAAAAATTCGAGGGAATTTTGATCACACCAAATCACATGAATTTACACCACGAGTTGATTTTATTCCGCAAGCTATATTTCATGCCACACTGGAATTAGCAGAAATTTTAATTCTCCTTACAGTAATCTGCTCCATCTGCTGCTGCACACCCAAGAGGCTCACATTCAGATTATGCTTCTCCTCAATGAGCTTCTTCTCTCGCTGTTTGTTCTCATCAGCCAATTGCATAAAGTGTCCCTCTCTGGCTCCATAACGTTCCTCAACCTCAGCCAACTTCATTGACAGTCTCTCTTCTTCTGCTTTCGTGGCAGCTAGCTGTGCTTCAGACTCGTCCAGGAGCTTCTTTGCACTCCTCCACTGAGCCTCTGCATCATCCCTCCGATCTGTCTCCGCTTCCAGCTTGACCTTGAACTCAGTCAGCTCTGACTCAAGCTTCGCAGCCTGCGCCTTTGAGGTTGACACATGCTCGGAGAGCTCTTCAAAATGGCGGTTAGACTCGTTCTTATCTCGTGATGCTGCCTCAAGCTTAACGGCCAGAGTGCTTGACTCCGCCTCTAGCTCAGCTTTGACCCGTTCTAAGTTCTTCATGTGAGCCTGCGCTTTGGTCAGTTCCTTCTTCAGAAGGTTCAAGTCAGTCTCACGACGATTGAGGTCCTCTTTTAGGCTCTCAACGGACGAGTTGGTCTTCTCCTTCTCAACTGACATTTCTGTGAGTGATCGACGGGTCTCAGACAGCTCTTTTCGGCAATGATCTCCCGAAGCCTCTGTATCTCTCAACCTCCGCTGGTGCTCGGACAGCTCTCGCTTAATCTCGGCCTCTCGTTCTTCTGTGGACCGCAACTTGTTTCGAAGTTCCTCAACGAGCATGAGAGCGGCCTCACGCTCCTGCTCAATATCAGCTAGCCGCAGTTCAATCTGCTTCTGGGAGTCAACTCGGTCCTGCTTCGTTGTTTCCAGTTCATTCTTCAGCTTGATTAGTTCGGAGCGGAGGGAGCCTGCAGTGTTCTTTTCATGATTGCATTTGGCTTCGCAGTCCCGCTTCAAGCGATCTTATGGATTATAACAAAAAAAAAGATAGCAATTGGGCGTTATTAAACAGTTAAGTAAGTACTATTTATATTTATATTGAAATTTGGTAGTATTAAAAGTATGTTCGATTATAGGCGATTTCATTACTAAATCGTTTCTTCTCGTCAAATGAGTTGATGAACCGTAATTTATTATGTAGGAATCAAGATTACATTGAAAGTCCGTTAAAACAAGGGATCAAGTCAGACGTTCTTAAATCTGAACTAACTTCTTTAAATAATTGAAAAATCCAGTAAGTAATGAAAGTTGCAAGAAACACGATAGACGATTCAATTGAACTAGTAACGAATTTCAATTGTCTAATAATAAAACTTGGTCATGGACACACTCATAATGGCATAAAATAAAGAGACCCGCGCACCTTTTTCATTACGCAAATCATCCAATTCCCGTTCCAAAAGTCGAATCTTGTCTGACAATCCCTGTTGGTCTTGCTGGGCTAATAGAAGTCCTTGCTGCTTATCATTCTCCGCCCTCAGGAGGGCCTCTTCATACTGGACTCGAAGGCTGTCAATTTGCTGTCGGAGCGAATTTACTTCGCCGTTCAGCTTGGTGACCTCAACCTTTTTCTCACCATCTAGCTCCGTCCTCAGGCTCCTCAGCTTTTCCTCACAGTCTGACTTCAGCTTCTCTTCGTTGGACCCACTAGAAGCCTTAATGGAGGTTAGCTCTTTCATGAACTTGGTCTCAATGGATGCCTTCTCCTGCTCAGCTCTCTCACGAATGGCCTTGGTTTCCATTTCAGAGCGCGTAAGCTTCTCCTTGAGGGCCCCGACCTCGGCAGTAATTTTGGCCTTAGTATCTGACATTTGCCGATCAAGAGACTCAATCTTCTTGTCTTTCTCAATAAGGGCTGTTTTGAGGGTCTGCTCTAACTCTTCTAACGACAATTTTTCCTCCCGCATTTTCTCGAGTGTGTTCGTTATATTCTGAATCAACGTTTCCTTTGTCTCAACAATGTGAACGGCCTCCATGTGGAGCTTCTCTTGAGTCAAGAGGTCGGCCTTGGTCCGATCCAGGATTTGGAATGTCTCGTCGTATTCACGCCTAAATATGTACAGCATTTGCCATTATTAACTGAATTGAATCTTTCAAATTCCTTCCCTGTTTTACCTGGTTTGATTAAGCTCTTCAGTTAACATGTCAATCCGCTCACTCATGATATTCATTTCCCTTAAGTACTCCTCCCGATTCGAGTCAAGCTGGGTCTCAAGAATGTTCTTCTTGCTCTCAGCCCCGTCTGCGTGAGCTATCAGCTTCTCAATCTTTGCTTCAAGGTCAGTACGAATCCGCTCAGAGTCCAGCATTTCCCGCCTAAGGCTAGCAAGGTCATTCCGGGCATCGGCAAGGTCAGTTTCTAGCTGGCCCTTCCCAGACTCAAGTCCTCTGGCCTTGTCTGTCCATTTCTTCTTCTCTTTCTCGGCCGACTCAACCCGTTCGGAGCAGGACCGAAGTTTCTCGGACAGAATCTCGGCATCCATTTTCCATTTCTTGAGTGAGTCTTCACTCCGCTCAAATTGGAAGGTTAGATCTTCGTACTTGCTGACCTGGAAGTCACAAATAATCAACATCAATAAACCTATTGATTGTTATTTGACACACGCTCAAAATCGAAGATAACGAATCTATAAAAGTGACAAGCTCTGTCATTTAATGCGCACGTGGAGTAATTTATTCCACAGGATGCAAGCAAGCACAATAGGTCATGATTCATAAGTTAGTACTTAGCATAACGGAGAAAATATAGTAAGTAATGTAAAACCAGGTCAAGCCCGTGCACCTGTACAGTTTGATGATTAAGTTGTTTGCTTGTTATATTTTTCACTGGGAAAACATGCTGAAATGCACATGACCTTCCTTATTAAAAAGTAATAAAATTAAAAGGTGGAATATAAAATCTGAACTTCAATTGAATGGATCCTCACTGCATCCTGAAAGGAAGCCTTGCAAGCATAGACTTTCTTTTGTACAAGCCTAATTTTGACGAATTTATCCACCAAATCAAATAATTAAAATTAGCTCTGGTTCAACCGTTACACTCACACTTCTGGTGTGCTTAGCTGTGCTAATTCAGGTAAACTAAGACTGATAGCTCGTTAAAGTTCTTTTAAAAAACATATTCCGATTTTCAATATGATTTATTAGATTGCTCCAGGAAAAAATATAAATGACGTGCAGGTGGAAGATAGTACTGCAGAAGCCACCACCACTAGTGAGTCATATTTTAAATTACCATTCGTCTGATTTCAAGATCTTTAAATTATAATTATAATTACAAAGGTCAAAACATGTAAATTCATAGAAAACTCCGAGGAATCTTATTAATGCTACGACCCAAGTCCAAGGAAATACTTTAGACAGCGGAAAGAATGACGACTCCTATATAGCTAAACCAATTGTTTCCCTGACTATTGATATTGATCTAAACCTTTGCAAGGCTGGCATTCCTGGGGACACGCATCTCTGTTGGAGCGGTTGCAGCAATTTCAAGAAGAGAGGCGCTTGTTGTAAGCATGGATACTGCATATGTACATACTAGTCATAGTCACTAGCTATTCAAGCATGCTGTTAAATGTGATTTGTAAATATATATTTTTCTATTTAAACTTAATACATTATTTTACCGAATACAAGTAACGACCTCGCCTTCGGCTCGTGTCTTATACTTGCGCACGCGGCTCTGCCGCTTAGCGAGGTTGGCTCTACGCTTCGAACGAATTAGTACAAATATTTCGTTTAGTAAATAAATCGATTACCTAACTCTAAAGATGGTATGATATTAGCAAGACAGTTTAAACGAATTACTTAATAGCCTACAAATTGGGATGCTAGTGCCGTGTTGCTGGAATTTGTGTA
>JAQFZY010000120.1:0-48809 GCA_034696285.1 Hypogastrura burkilli | reverse complement strand
TATTAAGTTAGTTTAGGTTTGGATCACTATATATGGAGTTCGTTTAGGCTTGGATCACTATATATTGAGTTCGTTTAAGCTTGGATCACAATATGTTAAGTTAATTTAGGTTTGGATCACAATATATTAAGTTAGTTTAGGCTTGAGTCACAATATATAAGGTCAGTTTAAGTGTGGTTCCGACCGGCTAAGATATTTTAGATTTGGTATATTACATTGTATTAAGTTAGGCTCCGTTAAGTATAGGTTACATTAGATTGACTCGTCATTATACCGAATACAAAGTTTGGAATATATTTGGCAGAATATTATATTTTCGTATCCGCAAAAGGCTGCATATTAGCGGACTAAGATACAGGCGACTCTTCGGCTCAAGACTAAATATTTTCTAATATTTGGGCCAGGGGTGATGCCCAGTGCGGGATATCCAGTGCCCGCCGGTCCCGGGACTAAAGTGAAAAGTGATACATGGGCCGAGGCCTGCTGGCCGGGAAAAGATGAGGACTCACAATAAAGTCATTAGTCATTCCCGTTCCTGGGCTCCACGTGGGGAGAACCGGGAGGCTTCGGGGACCTCTGGGCCCAGGACCGGGAGTCCCACCAAATAGAGCCTCGGCCCATAATGGGAACATCTTCCTTGATGGATTAAAGACGTGCCCCAAGATGGGCACCAGGCCTCGGCCCCTATAAATATTCCTTAGCCCAATGTCTGAGGCCCCCTATATGAACCTCTCTCTCTCTTTGTCACTTTCCAGGAGTACAAACAAAGACTGCCACAGCGATCATGAACTGCATCCAGGCCAGAGACTTCTGTATGGACAACCCTGCTTGTAGTCCAATTCTGGAGATTGTGCCTCGAGTCTGTGGTCCAGAGAAAGGTAATCAATCATCCACTAGCGTTGCCTAAGGTCCAGGAGCACCCAGGGACCCTCCAAGAATCCTCCTTATCACTCACTCTGTCCCTCCTAATCCCGGCGGGGAAGGGAAAGTAATTGAATCAAATCCTCAGCCCCTGTCCACACCAAGGCCCCAACTCTCCCCACTCATTTTAGACCATTTACTTAAAGTCCCTCAAGCTCGGCCTCCTGGAATCCCAGGAATTCGGGTTCCACTCTCTGCCCCCTCTTCTGTCCTATTCCTAACCATTGGCTTAATGTTCGAGGAGTGACTTCTGGTAGTCCAACCAAAATCAGTTGGTCAAGGATGGCGTATCCAAACCATGGGGAAACTCCATTCAGCTGGATTTCCCTGGAACTTGGGGGACATACAGGTATCGACGCCCTGAGTAATGCTAACTGAACGCCAAACCCATATGACCCCTCCTTGACCCTCTCCTTGTTACTACACTGACTGGGTAAAACGGATATTTGACCCATAGAGCGTGAAAGTTGTGACCTACGGCTTTGACCTTCATTTAAATATTGTTGAATAGGTCAAGAACTGTAAGAATACTAGGTTTCAGCCAAATCAAGCTGAGTGCCATCTTTTCCCAATTTGACCTTTAAGTGACCTATAGACCGTCATAGAGACAACCTACGGCTTTGGCGTACCTTAAACAGTTGTTCAGTAAATCAAAGATCAGTACGTATGCCAAGTTTTGGAGAAATTCACCTGAGTGCCATTTCCCCATATGTTGCGTATTTCGTACGATGTCCTTCACGAGGACCCGACAACAGAATATATTTATTTAATATATGTCAATTTTGGGGACGAAAGAGCACAGATTAAAAGTACGTCACAAAATCCGATCGATAATTCTGATGATCTCTGGTTATGTTTGGTCCTACCTTGGCCCCATTAAGCTAAGTGACTCAATTAGTTACTATTAAGTTAGAACAGGGTTGGCTGGGTTTTAAAAGTACGTTTTATACTTTCCAAGGAAAGGACTACTGAACGTTTGCCGGCATGAAATATTCGACTAAAAATGGTTGGATATTTTTCAGAAGCTTACGCTCCTCCCAAGATGAAGCCTGACTTTATAAGTTGACATAAACCAAGACCTGGGCGAATTATGTATTCAAGACTCAGGACACCGCAGAGCGGAGCATAATAGCCACTCGAGCCTGTGAAAACAATAGACTCATGTTCCATTCTCTCCTCCGTAGTTTAATTAGGGGTTGAGAGCCTGACAAGGGCCCAACTATAGTCCTACACGCACAACGCACAATCCTGTTGGGCCAACGAGTATGCATATATGTAGTATACCCATGACCGGCTCTCTTAACTTTCACTAAAATCCTCCCACTCACAGTTTGAGCTTCAGAAGCCACATATTATTGATACATAGTACATTTTGAGTCTGTAGATCCGCTGAGCCGGAGCCGAGTTGACCCAGAGCCCGTGGAGTCCTAATAGTATTCCATTTGTAGGGGATCCATGCTAATAGGAGAGTAAAAGGATCCAATTTTGTGAGGTGTGAGTGGGCTCGGAACAAATCATGCCGCTTTTATTTCCGCCGACATTGTAGTTTTTATGTGGCGTTGAGTGAGTCTTTATTGGGCCTACTGGGCTCTGGCTCTGCTCTCCCCATGCATCTATCTATGTACGTATGTAGTGTAGTAGTAGGGGAAAGCAGAGGGGAAACTACCAGCCACCCCTCCGCCACCTTACATTTCTCAACATGCTTCGGCCGAGGGGAAAAGTAAGAGGCGGCTAACCGAGACAAGCTGGCTAGGACTCAACAGCACAGCGGCACATACGGGCATCCGTATGTTACGGCTTAGACCTATTTACTCATTCGGAACCCAAACATAAGTTAGCCCGAGTTATTGGTAATCCCACCCTAGATAATCCTGAGTTTCCCCGAAAAAGAAAATTAGATCGACACCAGCTTACTTTGACCGAAATTTAAAAAAAAAATTAACTGAATTCCACCGTAAATTGTTTCAATGACGCCCCGAAAAAAAAGCTTATAGTAATTTCTACTCATCCCAGTGTAAAAGAATGGAACCATTGGAAAGGTGACAAAATTACAGTTGATTCTAGCCTAGCCATTAGCCAGAAGCCTACTAACCGACTTGATAACTTTCCACTGATTCAGTGAGCATGCAAGGTGCCTAATTTCCTCAAGACTCCCCAACATAGACAGAAGGAACGGTGAGAAGTGAGGTTTGCTTAGAGGCGGCCCAGCATGTTTTCCAAGGTATAGCTGTATCGAGCCCTCAGCGTAATGACTCCTGGCTCTCTGGTACGTGGTTTCCTTCCCAGGCTTTCCCCACCGGGCCCCTCTCTGGACGTACCACGTGATCCATCCCCTTGGTTAGGTTAACCAGTACTTTGCCCGGACCTCATTTCACTAATTTCCCTACCTTTTGGAGTGTGAGGCGGAGGCCTATATGGGTCTACGTCTGCTCGAGACGCCAGCCAGGAGGCTAGTAGGTAGGTTGGGCTGAGGGGTGCGTGCTGGGCTGGCTATCAGCAGCTCATCACGCAAACCCGGCCTTTTTTCTTCGGCAGAGCCTTAACGTGAGGGCCTCAACGACCAACTTCACATTAAACTTAATCTGACTTTCCTCTGATCCCCGATCCTCCTCCTCTGACCATTTTCTTCCGCTCTCCCTCCACGTGTAGGCAGGCATGTGATGGAGTCGTCGGAGTAGAGCGGAATACACGTAGGGAACCCAGGCCGAGCTCTGTAGGCAGAGCCGAGCCAGGCTAGCCAGGTAGGACTCCGGGCTCCAACTTTCTCTCATTCTCTCTATACGTACTACGCCAGCCTCATTTTCCTCACTGCACGATCCCTAGCAGCCGGACTAGGCCCTTCTTTCCCTTTTTAGGCCGAATAGGATATAGTACATGTACAACGTACGTAGTATCTACTATACAGGACTCGGAAATTAGAACTCTCTCTAAGCCGGCTGAAAGTGTTATGGAATGCAGTGGAAATTGAGATAAAGGAGGAATTTATATGTATTGAGTCGAAGGGAATATCTGGAGGATGGTTGGCTAGAGGTCAGAAAATTGAGGGATAATTGGTTTGAGTATGTATGGGACATTTGTTAGCTTAACATTAGGCATATCAGGCAGCCGCTAATCTAAACTGACGTTAAGATTGGTTACACCTAGGACTAATTTAAAAGTGACTTATAAATGAATAAATATTATAAATCACTTGGTATTTAATATTGACCAAAATATATAATTTGACACTTAAGACAAAGAAAAATATGGAAAGTAATATATGTTGATATGAAGGAAGCAATAGTACTCAGGTTGGGTGTGCGAAGAATCCCAAACATACCGCGTACGAGCGGATGATCTGTATCCAACATTTGCATTGGCTCACTCGAATCTTTTGCTTTTGGTTAAAATTCATATTCGCTTGAACAGCGCTAATATTAGGTATTATTTTTTAACCTATTAAAAGACGCCCGTCTGGTTAAAACAATGACCCAGCTCGACAGAGGGATTATTTGTGACGCTGACAAAGCTTAAATTCGGTTTTACAGGCTGGCTAGGGTAAGATATGTCTCGTTTTTGAAGCTTTAGTTGTTTCTGCTTCAGTTAATTTAACCTAACACTAGTGTGAGCTCAAACTGGTCTAAACTAATCCTAATCTAACCTAATCTGACCTGAAAGAGTCGTAATTAGCCTGGGTAGGTATGCCTAAAGCTCAGAGAGAGTGGTTTGAAGTTACTCTCAGTCTCTATCTCCATAACCTTTCGCTATACTGGAGGCCGACCAAGGAGAATAATACTACGTGTTAGAATATAGTAGTAGCTATACTCATATCTATACTTATATCTACATATATACCTTTGTAATACAAAATAGGCCAGATCCGTCTACCTACATAGGACAGGAGGGTTCAACCTTGTTTACCTGTAAAAGCCATGGACCCTGTATCGGTTTCACTTTTATTTTTAACATGCTGTTCAAAATACAAGTAGTTTCTATTCCTTTGGCCTTCTGCGACTTTGTATAAATACAAAGCCTCTTACCCTGAATAAATCTGTTCCCAGAAAGAATTCAACGCTGTAACGCTGCACGTTATTGCGTTCAATACGTTATCAGCACGGCCCTTCTGTAGAATTCGAGAAGAATTTTGTCAGATTTGCTCAGGAATGCACTGTTGTAAGTAGCCAACAAAGAGAAGCTTCAGATTTCGAGAAGATTTGTGAAAGCAATAGTTGTGACAATAGTCAAGAAAAATTGAGAGGAAGTAGATCGAAAGGATGACGTCAAAGACCATCAAGTTGGACCATAGTTCGGTCAGGAAGTTGGAGGGTTCCAAGAATTTCCCGTTATGGAAGTTGACTTTGGAGAATATTTTTTGGGCTGCAGGAGTTCAGGATATTGTCTCCGGTACGGCGGTGCGCCATGCTACGGATGTGGACAAGCAGAGGACTTGGGACATGGGAAACCGAGCGGCGATGGGAATCATACTTCAGACGATGGAGGAGAAGTTGACGAGTCATGTGTTCACATGTACTACATCCAAGCAAATGTGGGAAACAGTAGAAAACACATTTGGAAAATCAACTAGCTGGAGAAAGCAAGAGTTGATACAAGAGTTCTATGGAATGGGGCTGGGCGACCAGAGCCCAACGGAACTCATTAACCAACTGCAGACAATTGCAGGGGAACTAAGTACCATGGGATACAAAATGATTGACGAGGACGCAGTCATTGGGAAAGTTCTCCACGAATTAAGAGGTCCAAGGTTCGAGAGCTTCGTGGAAGCCTGGAGCGTCGTCCCAAACACGGATAAAACGGTGCCGAACCTAGTGCAAAAGTTAAAAATGCACCAGTCCCGCTATGAGAGCTGGAACAAAGAGGAGAGCTATGAGAAGGCATTTTCAGGCCAGAAACCTGAATATGCTAGGACTTACAAGGGAAACCAACGCAGACGAGGGGGCAGGTCCAACCCAGGGAATGGGAGGGGCTGGAGGCCAGGTAAATGTTTCAATTGTGACGAAGAAGGACATCATGCCTGGGAGTGCTCGGAGCCACCTAAAAGAAGGAAAGAGTCCACTGGTCCACACCCCAAGGAGGGGAGTAAGGGGGACGAGAATCGCTCATTTTATGGGTCTACCGACAGAGCGCATATGTCAAAGAGAACTTTGAATAGTAACTCGCCTGAGGACTCACATGAATCAAGGACACAGGCTCCAAAGGAACGGTTTCTGTGGTACTGTGATAGCGGTACGAATGTGCACCTGTGCGGCAGGAAGGAGTGGTTCACGTCCTATGTGGAATTTGCCGTGCCCCAGAAGCTCCAAGTAGCCTCTAATGTATCCGCAAACTGCCCTGGGGAGGGCACAGTAGCTGTGATGGCACTAATAGCCAAGAAATGGGAAATTATTGAGCTGAAACGGACCCTATACTTACCCGGAGGGGCTAACCTTTTCTCACATAGTGCAGTCTTAAAGGAAGGCTATACTGCCCACAGTACGGTTGAAGGGACTATTTTCTATAATAGAGAAGGTAGAGAGAGCATCCAGGCCAGATTGGAGGACGACGGAATGCAGGTCATGGCATTCAGACCCCTGGAAGGAAATAGAAAGTCAATGGCTGGGTTCAAATTGGAAGAACCACGTTGGCATGAAAGGCTCGGACACGTGAATTTTGACTACATCAAAAAATCCGTGAATACTGGAGCAATGTTCCTTGGATCTAAGAATAAGATCGAGGATGAATACAAATGTGACATTTGTGTCAAAGCTAAATCCACGCTGAAACCATACAGGACTCAAACGGACAGGACGTATGGAGTAGGAGAACTACTACATACGGACCTGATCCATGCGGTTTCTCTGAGTAACCAGCGAAACAAGTATTTTTTACTTGTTAAGGACAATACGTCTAACTATAGAGTTGCGTATTTTCAAAAAACGAAGGAGGCAGAGATCACGGTGGAGAATTTAATTGACGCTGTACACATGTTTGGTACCCAAACGGGCTGCGGAGGAGTAAAGAGAGTCAAGTCGGATCAAGGAACAGAATTTACAAACCGAAAATGGGCAAAGTTTATCTCTGAGAAGGGAATAATCCACGAGTTTACGCCAGCCGGCTGCTCTGCCTCGAATGGTAAAGTAGAACGAGAAGTTAGGACCATCCGCAATATGGCACGTGCCATGTTGCTTGAAGTTGGGTTACCTGAGTCCTTTTGGCAAGACGCCGTTGCCACTGCAGTGTACACGCTGAACCGCTTGCTCAGCTCCACCAACCCGGACAAGACGCCATATGAGATGCTAAGTGGAAATGGAAAAAAACCAAATATGTCACATATTCGCATATTTGGCTGCGCTGCAAGCGCAAGGATCCTGGATCCCAAAGGTGATTGGACCTCAAGGACCCGAGAAGGCATTCTCGTTGGCCACATTCCTGAGACTCGTGAATATAAGCTATGGGATCCTTCAAACAGAGAGTATTTCTGCTCGAGGCATGTGGAGTTTTTTGAAGAGCTGATCCCTCTACGGCCCAAACCACTCGGGGACTTTAAGCTCTTTGTGAAAGAGAAACCTACAACAGCGGAGGAGAGTAGAGTGGTTGAGGTCAAATTCTCAAACGTTTATGATAATGATGACAGTGATCAAGATATTCTTGACCTTGGCTCGGGTGAGCCATTAGACGACTTTTCAGTCACGTTTAACAACACACTTTCTTGGGCGGATCAAATGGAACAAGATGACCTCGATAAAGCAGAAGCGGCGGTAGAGGCGGCGGCAAAGGCAGGCCTACCTGTCCCGGCTCCACTGGAGATAGGACATCATGAAAGAGTTGCGCCTAGACGGTCAGCTCGTGAGAACAAGAATGTGCCACCGGAGAGGTACCAATGCAACGCCGCGTTAGAGCTAAAGGACCAGCTCAATCATGTATCTCTTCATGACAGAGAGATAGCGGAGCCGAAGTCTTACAAGGAGGCCATGGAAAGTTGGGACAAACTTGACTGGATGGAGGCTATTCAGCAGGAAGTGAATAGCCAAATTTCCAACGGAACTTGGGAATTGGTGAAGAGGCCGAAGGATAAGAAGATCCTCAGGAATATGTGGGTTTTTAAAGTTAAAAAAAACCCAGAGGGAGGGATCAGATTCAAGGCTCGGCTAGTTGTGAAAGGGTGTGCCCAGGTACATGGGGTGGACTATAATGAGACTTTTGCCCCCGTTATCCGGTACGAGACAGTGAGGGCCCTTTTTGCAGTAGCTGCAGCCAAGGACTACCAGCTTATACAGTTCGATATAAGCACGGCATTCTTAAACAGTTCGTTGGAGGAGGAAGTCTACATGCTCCAGCCGGAGGGATGTAAGACGAAAGGAGACCTGGTCTGCCGGCTGAAGAAAGGAATGTACGGCCTTAAACAGAGCCCAAGGAACTGGCACCAGCTCATGAAAGGGAAACTTCTGCAAATAGGGTTCCGACAATCCCTATATGACCCGTGCCTCTTCATTTGCGATGATAACAATGGAAAGACTGCTTTCATGGGACTCTACGTGGATGATGGTCTGCTAATTGGGACTGATATTAATCATCTCAATGCCATCATTGCCACGATTGAAGATAGTTTCAAACTAACAAGGTCAATGGATATCCAGAAGTTCCTAGGCATCGAGATTACAACCACAGACAGTTGTATTCAGCTACATCAGGAGATGTACATAAACGAAATATTACAGAAATTTAACATGGAGAGATGCAGAGGGGCAGACATTCCATTAAGCCCCACACACAGCCTGGAGCCCGATTTGTCAACAGACAGGCATGACCCTACATTGAAATATCAAGAGTTGATTGGGGCTCTTCTCTTCATTAGCCGTTGCACGAGACCAGACATAGCCTTCAGCGTCAACAAGCTCTCGCGGTACTTCCAGTGTTATGAAGAAAAACACATGAAGGCCGCTAAGGAAGTGCTCAGATACCTGTCCAGCACAAGTAACTTGGGAATAAGTTACAGAAGAAATACAGACCTGAAACTAATTGGATATTCAGATGCAGATTACGCTGGAGATAAGAAAGGGCTTCGATCAACTTCCGGAATAATTTTCTGCATCAACGACTCCCCGCTGTCTTGGATCAGTAGGCGGCAGACACTAATAGCTCAATCTTCAACGGAGTCCGAATACGTTGCCTTAGCGAGTGCTAGTAAGGAGGGGATCTGGTTAAGGAATCTATTCTGTGACATGAAAATAATGGAATGGAATTTACCGTTCAGGATTTTAGCAGATAGTCAAAGTGCCATGAAACTTGCGGAGAATCCGGAATTTCATGATCGCACTAAACACATTGCAGTGCGGTGGCATTTTCTAAGATGGTTGGTAGAGTCCAATCAGCTTAAAGTGGAATACATGAGTACTACCAGACTAGTAGCAGATGCACTAACGAAGGCGTTACCTAAGGTCCCATTTAGGAGCAAGAGGGATCTCATGAATCTGACAGAGAAGAGGGAGCCAAGAAAGCGAAAGTCCCTCATGAGTCACGTGGTGGCTACGAAGAAGTTCAACCTGAACCTGGCTTGGATGATTGTGTTCATCTTAAAGCTGTTGACTCTGGGACTTGGATCTTGTGACAAGTTCAACGAAGGTAGCCCAGTTTTATGGAGAGAGATCGGTTCACCCCCTGTAATTGGTTACAACATTGTGAATCTAAAAATGAACCTGATTTCACCATGTACTCTTCTTCCCACCGATGGCCTGGCTAGCAACGTAGCCTTTAAGTTGAAGCACAAATGTGAGGACCAGTACGAACATCTATTCCTAGGAGAACTAGGGAAAATGTGTCCGAAAAAATCCCACCTTTCCAGGCAGAAAAGAGGACTTTTTGCCGCGATTGGAATATTAGTCATATTCGCAATTGCAAGTGCGGGTATAGGCATGGCTTCGTACGCAGTGCACGAGATCACTGAGCTTCAGGCCACTGAGGCTAAAATAGAACGGACCCTGGATGACCTAGAGATCAAAGCCACAGTGAATAGCGAGAACCTATTCATTCTGCAGCATGAAGTACAGAGGATGGGCCAGACGGTCAACAAGTTGATTATGGACATAAATGTGTTGAAAGAGAAAGTGATTGAAGTCCAGTACCTTGTGTCCTATATAATATCTCGGATATTACTAGGAAGAGGAGTCGTTTTGGAAACCAAGCGCCTATGGAAACAGAAATCCATGGACGATACCTTTTTCGAGTTCATGAACCTCACCCTTCCTTGTGGGAAGGAATGCCCTGTTGAACTTGGAGAGCCGAAGGAATGTGAACTGGACCCAGGTAGACAGACACTGTATATGGAATTTACAGTACCTGTAGTCAACAGAAATCTGACAATAGTGAGAGCTGACCCTTTCTACTTCATGACAAGGGATAAGGATTACACCTGTAGAATAGAGTATCACGGACCGGAAAATGCTCTACTGTCTCCTGATGAAGACTGTGTACATGCAGTTGACATGGGGAAGGAGTCACGAGGACGAATCTTCTTCCCACACACTCAAAGCTGCCAGAATCTAACGTCTGTGGCTAACGAGAAAGAATGGTTTGGAACCAAGAGCTGCTATCCGAGCAAGGAGGGTGATGAAGTGAAATTCATCCAGGTAAAGGCTTACCACAATAGACTGCACATCTATTGCCCCGGATTACAGTACAAACTCGGAGAAACCAGGATCGTGAGCTGTCCGAATAAAGTGTTCACGTTGCCACTGACAGCAACGTTTACACTCAACAATGTTACGTACCAGGGAAGAACCATGAATATGGTTTACAAGGAAGAGGAGAACCCACTACTGATGGAGAAGCTGGAATGGCACTTGTCCCCACTCATTAACTGGGACAAGTTGAATGAGACATTTCCAGTTTTCAGGACCCCCAGCCCGGACCGTTGGGACGACCACGGTGGACATGATGTATGGATATGGGTTACTCTCACTTCCATTGGATTTGGGATTATTGGCACCTATATTGGAAGGAGACGGCTCATAGGACTTTTCCGGAACCAGCCGTTGCATCAGCGAGCAATCAAGAAACGATGTCAGGTAGGGAGAGGACCAGAACGGGACGCAATGTGTACAACGAACCCAGACGGCAGTTCAGACGAAGAACAGATAATTATTGGATAAGTATTGTCATTTGTACATTTATTCTTCATTGGGTTTGTGTTCTTAGTTGTAACAATACACCTTGTATGAACATTGTCATTGTAGTTGTATGAAGTTTGTTGTGCACCTATGATTAGGTAATAAGTTCATAACCCTTACATTTTTTTGTATTAAGGAGGGTGTTAGAATATAGTAGTAGCTATACTCATATCTATACTTATATCTACATATATACCTTTGTAATACAAAATAGGCCAGATCCGTCTACCTACATAGGACAGGAGGGTTCAACCTTGTTTACCTGTAAAAGCCATGGACCCTGTATCGGTTTCACTTTTATTTTTAACATGCTGTTCAAAATACAAGTAGTTTCTATTCCTTTGGCCTTCTGCGACTTTGTATAAATACAAAGCCTCTTACCCTGAATAAATCTGTTCCCAGAAAGAATTCAACGCTGTAACGCTGCACGTTATTGCGTTCAATACTACGCATAATAATTTGAGGACGGAACAAGAATAGGAAAGGAGGGCCTGTCTATAAAATACCTTGAGGTTATAGTGCCTGACCCCTGATCCACCCAAGCCCCTAAGTCAGAGGTGCGGGGCTAGGCTGAATCCGAGGCCCTCCCCTCACCTGGAAGGATTGAGACTTACGGAGCCCCGTTTTAGTATTCTAATCACTCCAGGCCCTATTTTAGGCTCCAAAGCTCCGAAATCTGCGGAGCCCGGCCCAGAACATGATTAAGCTTCCTCTTTGAGAATAAATTAGGGGGCGGTGGAGGCCCCAAGGAACCCCCTAAACTGTTATGGATTAAGGAAACCCCGCCACCACCGTAACAAATTTATGATTACGAGGCCGTGTCAACTACTATAATTCCGTCCAGCGGAGTAGTCTAGTACGTACTTCCCTAAATGGTTATTAGAGGTAGGAGTGGTGGTGGTGGTGGAGGGACGGAAGTAAGGGGAAAGGAGATAGGAGCCAGGGAGGGAGAAAGGATTCTGGCTCCCTCGCTCGCTCCTACATAGTTAGATAGTTGTGATTAAGTGTGAAGAATGTGTTTGGGTTAATTTCCGTAGGAGGGGGAGGGCAGGAAGGGCAGGGGGCCTCAGGACAGTCTTCTTCCCAATAAGTTGGCTCTTTAGAATGTCGTGTGTCGGGGACAGGAACATCTCAGTCCGGTCTTAGCCCAGAACAACCTTGGCTTCTTCGCCCACCTACTATCTCATCTTTCAGGCTCTGATGGCCTGCCTAATGTACCGACTCCGGTCTCTCTCAACCTCAGTTCTAGCCTACTTAACATCAGCTCCCATTTAATCCTACACCTAAAAGTATGGAACCTCTCCAACAAAAGGTTGCGAAATTAGCCCATGGTGAAGCTAACCCAAGAAGTACCTATCTGTAGTATAAGTCCTGCCCATAAAAATAGAGAACCACGCACTTAAAATATGGGGTTATGGGAACCTGATGGATTTTCCTGAAACTGGGCACACTTATAGATCTTGATCTCCTGAACAACGTGTCAATGACCCTCAATGCCGTAGGTCGCTTCCTTGACCCTCTACGGGTCATTCTAAGGTCACACGGGAAAGAGATGGTAATCAGTTAGATTTGGCTTAAGATTGGTGTACGTAAAGACCTGGTCCTCCTGGGCAAGGCATAATTGGACCCAAGAGTTTTGGAACGTCTCCTTGACCCCCTACCGGTCAAATAATTATATATAACTATAGGTATATAACTCCAACGGTACAAATTTTATGCTAAAGTCAATAGTTTTTACGGATGTTAACGCACTCGTAAACTGTTGTACAGTGGAAAAGTAGACGAGCATGTGACATCATGTAATAAAAAATAATCACTGCTGCCGCCTGCTTAAAAGCTTTCAAAAACGCATTTAAAAAATTCTGGCTTAAAATCGTATTGGCTTTAATAGTACCTAGAACAAAATAATCCATTCCTTACTTCTATGTATTGGTAGTAGGGAAAATTAACTTTATCAAACGGGGTCTGCATATGTTGTAGCGAGCAGTCAATATTTTCTAGTTGTCGCAGTAATGATTTACTTTACTTTTGACAGTCATTATTCTGTAGCCTGAATTTTGAGGCTGGGCTAATTGACAGATCACCATATTGAGAAGGTTATCTCAGTGCTGAATGCAGTTTATAGAACTGGATTTAAAATTACCTGAGCCAAATTTTAGGGGAATTCGAATTTACTGGCTGCCTTTTCCCAGGCCCTCCCTCCTCCAGAATAGCGTAGATGGACGGATCCCACTCTAGAGTTTAAGAGGCCTCGAGTTGAAAAGTAAACACTTTAAGGAGCCTAGAGTTCCTCTGGGCCCAAGTCAGGACTTCCGGACTCAAGATTTCGATACTAAGACTCACTCAGGTCTCGGGTCCTCCTGCTCAGCTACAGCCTGCCCCTTGGATTTGTAAATATTTGTTTCGGCTATTATTAAATGTAAACTTCCGGAAGTGGAGCCTGGGCCGGATCAGATGGTCGATTAGTCGAACCTTCCCAACGGGACCTCCAATACAGAGGCCGCCCAAGGAGCATATACTATGTATCCCCTCCAGAAGGGGAAGAGATGTCAATGTCTTGTCAGAGCCTCTGGCTGGAGAAAGTCCCGGATTATGAGTTGAGCCGAGGAGGCCAGGCGGCCGAGAGAGTAATTCCGTGGAGTCGTAAATGTATTTCCTATATTTAATTATGTCGGAGGTAAATTACGAGGCTTAATAACCTCCATACAATGTTCCTCCAAGGAATTCCCATTCACTCACCTTTAGCCCCGGCCCCGGCATTCCTTTCACTCCCTATCTCCCAGCCAGACGCTCTTATCTTGGCCCACCAGGAACCGGCATAACCCTTCACACCCGCCCCTAGGACTCCATTGGCCCAGGCCCCCTTCATTAACTAATCCTCAAATTCCAACATTTAATTCGGTCTCTATATACTAACTACAAATAATACTAGAGCACACCGGCGAGGCCTCGCTCTGGGGGCCTATAGTTCCACTTTCACTTCTGCTCCCAGCCTTTGCAACAGGGCACCGTTTAATAATCCGAGGCCATGTATTTTTCATGCTGCGCAGAAAGCTGAAAAGTCATAATATATAGGAAATAAACCTGACTGGCCATTCCGTTAAATGGGAAATTTGATTATCAAATACAAACATTAGCTAATATTTTCCTTCTTGCTAAAGGTAAGATATTTTGAATTGTGCAATATATTTATTATCGAGGCAGGAAAAAGAGCAAAAATAAAAGCATTGATAGCTCAATGAGCGTGAGAAAAATGATTACTCATGACTGGATTTTTGTAATTTCAATATTTTGGATTTGTCGGAAAACTTTTAACATTTGTTACTCAATTTACAAATTATACAGACCAAATCTTAAATCTTAGACTAAAATAATTAGTAGTAACCATATTTTTTTTTATAATATATTTTAATTTTCTATTAAATACATAGTAAATTTTTGACTGATCCTATAAAAATATCTTAAATAAACGCTATTTACGCGTTATAAGTATTTTAAGCGATATAGAAGGGACTTTTTTAATTTAAAAGGGGAAAGCAACACAATTTTTCAGGCCCAAAGTTAGCAATAACTGCTTTCAGCGAAAAGAGGGTACGTTAAGTATTTATACGAGGACACGATAATACTTTCCTTTTGCTTTCGATAATTGAGTAATTCCTATTCTAGTCATCGCAAAATGAATCTCACGATCAGGAAGAGCATGCAATTCGTATTCAGAGCCAAGAGCCAACCTATAGCAATAATTTAAATGCAATATTTGAGTGTTATACAGTATTTTGGATTGATTAAGTTTGACTTCCCAAACTGACCAGCCGGTATGAATACTATGCAACTTCCCGACTAGTCTACAACATATTATGCATTTGTAAATGACAATGAATTTGTGCATCTAATGTATACTAACGTAAATGAAAACATGTACGCGTCATTTTTCATGCGTGTCGTGTATTTTCTGTATAAAGGAATTTTTGCAAAACAGTTAGAGGTCCAAGCCAGATTTGTCAGATACTTATTTATTTATTGAGAGCCAAATCCTTGAAGTGAAGTGCCAGGATTGAGAGAGAAAGCTCTGTCAATTTAAGTTTGTAAGACGACCGTTCGGCACAAGCCTTGTCCAGCTGTCCAAGTCAACCTGCCCATTGACAGACTAGTACTAGCATATGCGAGATGCCTGAATAGGACCTTGTGCCTGTATCTCGGATTTGAGGTAGGATAAAGTGTGGAGGGGAGGCGTGTCTCCCTTTCCAGCTGAGTGAGTGGGGAGAGGTGAGTAGTAGGAAGGCCGAGGCCTAACTTTGGTAACTCGGGAAAAGAATAGGCTATTTAGGAAAGTTACAACTTTTACCTATATTAAGTTCAAGAGTATGAATATCTTAGGCTTAGGGATGACTCGGAACTTTTTCCCTCCTCTCTCCTCCTCCTACACTACTCTGGGGATAATAAACAAGGAGACCGAGGGATTTACCAACTTTTCACACTTCCCCATCATAAGTCTCCCCGAGTCCGGAGAAAGTAGGTACGTCTCCTGTAGCTAGCTAGCTAGGTAGGTAGCTAGGTGGCAAGTGTGGAGGGGAGGATGATGAATAGGCCCATCCTTCCCTTTCTCCCACTATATTATAGGACTATAATAGGCCCGCCTAACTTACGCCTGTTGAAACAATGGACTGGGAGCCAAGGGGTCGGGCTCCCGAGCTAACCTCCATATGCCTACAAGTCGGAGACATAAGGAGGTCCTGCTGGAGTCTCCCTCAATTCTGGACGGGGCCAGGAGGGACAGGTCTAGGTTCATGGGTCACCTAATCAAGCCTATGACAGGCTAAACCTAACCTAACCCAAGATAGACTGACGTCATTATATTCTAACCCGGGATAGACTGGCATCATTCTATTCTAACCCATGATAGGCATCATTCTATTCTAACCCATGATAGGCATCATTCTATTCTAACCCATGATAGGCATCATTCTAATCGAACATATATATAATAGAAGGCCATAAGCAACTCTATCATAACCTAATATAAACTGGCAAAAATAAATCTTGCCTAAGCTAACGTAGGCAACCGTAATTTGAACCTAATATTAACTGGCACACATAATTCTCGCCTAAACTAACGTAGGCAACCATAAATTAAGTGGCACAAATAATTCTCGCCTAAACTAACGTAGGCAACCATAATTTGAACCTAATATGAACCGGTACAAATAATTCTCGCCTGAACTAAAATAGGCGTACATAATTTGAACCTAGCCAACATGGATTGGCATAATTCTAACGCCTGGTTAGATACACTGACGTAATTCTAACCTAACCTAAGATAGAGTGACAAAATTCTAAGTTAACCTAAGAAAGGTGAACATAGTGCTAATCCAACCGCAATTCGGAAGTTCTATTAAACGTGCGTTTTTATTTAATGCTCCCAATAAAATATACTTTTACTCAAAATTGAAGAAATGCATTGTTCTAGATGTCAACTAAGAAATCTGACACAGGTTGGATATATATCATGCGTTGGGCGTAAATCCGGTACAAACCAACTTGTGTCCAATATCTATGTTTGGTCGCCTGCGTATATTTTTAAGTCAATGCTTATAGTTATTGGGCAGCCCTAGTATTAGGTGATCCTGAAGGTGAGGCCTGCATTGGTAGGACGGTGCCAAAACTGAGGTGGCGTCCCACTCAGGCCGAGTGGGCACTGTGCCCTGCCCAATTGAGCCCTCATTCAGTCTGAGGAGCTTGGGCCGGGAAAGTGCAAGTTTAAGAATGATCCTTTAGACCTTGGGCAGCCGGGCTGGGTCCCTCCATGGTTCCCTCTACCTGCCCCATGTACATAGTAAATAGTTGGAAGGTGGCCTGCACGCAATTTTAATATTCCCAAGTAGCGGGCCCAGAGCCGGGCACGCGAGGTTCGATTGAAGTTAGAGTGGGAAAGTGAAATAGAGGAGAGTAGCCGGTAGTTAAATATAATGTGGGCACGGGCCAGTTCCGCCTTGTAGTAGGAGAAAGTACACAGTCCTCGACTCCCGTACTAAGGCATTCATAGGCTACACTTTATGGATAAGGTTTACGACACCACCACCCTAGTAGGCCAGCCAGGCCAGGAACTCACTTTTACTAACCTATTATACTGAGTCTTACACATGTGGGCCTGGCCGGACTTTATGGACGTCTTTAGGCCAGCCTAACGGGCGAAGGGAAGGAGCCGGAGGTGACTCCTTCCAGATTAACACAAAATCTTAATGCCGGCTTAAGTCCTCAAGTCTGCGCTAAGGTCCCGGATCAGGCTAAATTAATTATCTACTGCAACTACTAATAAATTAAGAGTGATACGTTCGGAAAAGCTAAAGGATACATATACTGTGTAAGAGAAAGCACTGGTTTTCCCGAACGAAAACGAATTCTAGCTAAAAACTAGAACTTTTTTATATTGGCCAAGAAAAATGTTGCTTTTCGCGTAAACTACTGGAAGGCTATTTTAGGCCTAGTTACTTTTGTTAACTCAATTAATTTAAGTCAGCAGGTTAATTTATTACTTTAAAAAAAAGATTTCCCCACAGTAATGTAAACGTACGTATGCACTTGTTATGCTAAAATGTATTTTTTAGTACAACACTATATACATTCAAGTCAAAATAAAGTACTTACTGAGTTTCTTAACGAAAACGGACTTCTTACGTAATGAAACCAAATTATAAAATTCAGATTTAATTTACCATATCAATGTATTACATATCCAAAGGTATTCAGGAGTTATTTCAGCGCTCTTTTCAACTATTTAATGTTTTGATTTTTTAAACTACTCACCTATACAATTTTAAGAGGTGGCTCACTTTGACCTTGATTCTAGAATCAGGATAAGGCTAACAGTTTGGATAGGGAGCGCCAGAAATTCTCTCAAAGTGAAAGCTTTGTAGATAAAGTACTACTGTAGGTCCTCTACAAAATGGAGATATTTTCAAGCTAAAAATAAGATATCTAGAAAAAGCCGCGCTCAAATGACTGTCTTAAAATTTACCATTAGTCTTTGAATTATGTATCTCCGGTATCAATACTAGTACTTACACCTAACACTAACTTACAAGGAATAAACTTTCACTTCTACTAAAGGCTTAACACTCGTCGTCCCCAAATACCGTTTCTTTTTTTGTTATATACCTACCTATATATAGAAATCCTTTCACTCAACCTTATCCTTGGCCCAAAGTAAATTTAGACGCTGGTATGGACTAGGAAACATCGATATCCGGCTGGCTGGAATATTCCGAGCATAAATTTGGAGGTCCCGTCCCATGCCCAAACTCCTAAATTAAATAGGACAATGAGAGAAAGGAAAGTCATTAAGGAGTCGCAAAGTCGTACCAGGTAGTGTCAAATCGTACCGCCACTCCTTGCCAAAATCAAGAAAATATAGACGTTCCCAGCCTTCGCCCGCCCTATACAAGGGCCCAGCTCAAAGAGATTCACGGGGAAACTTTTGTTTTGTGTGGGGAGAGTCGGAGAGGGCACTTGTTCTCATGGTAGACGTGGATATGCCCTTCCTTGTAGTTGGCAGGCTCGGCGGACTTTTTAAGGCGGGTGTGACTTCTTTATCGTCCCAAATCCCATCATAACTCACCACAATGCAGATTGTGCTCGACAATATTTAATTTAGCCTCGCCTCCCGATTTCTGAAGGGAAGGAGAAGAATGGGACCCTCGGCGGAAGGCGTACTTACAAACATGTGCTTAGGGACCTCGTCTGGGCCCGACTCTCATGTTCTGGCGGAATTCAAAGACTCCCCTAATAATGGGATCTTAATGGCCGGGACTTGGGGGAGCCCAATATTTTAGGGAGAGCCGAGGAACTATATCACGGCATCTGTCACGTTTTTATGATGAAAATCCCATTTGGAGCCCTCTTTATTTTGGACTTTTTCGGAAGTTGAGGAAGATGCCGGGATCCCCGAGGCCTAATCACTATTGGCTCTTATTCACTGTTCCCCTTAATTGCTCCTCGTTTGGGCCGAGAGGTCCCGCCTCCGTACATTACCTTAGGCCTAATTACTCATTACACCCCTTCCGCCGTAAGCCTAATTTATTATACTATCTTGTATGGAGGGAGGCCTACCGCTCTTGGCACAGTTCTGGCTGGCTCCTTCTTAAGCAGGCTAAGAGAGTACGGACTTTCTACTTTTGAAAAAGGACCTGGATTCCCTCACAGAAGTATAATGGTATTGGCTACAGGAGCCTCCAAGAATATCCTGACCCAACCAAAACTATTCGAGTCAGGTCACACTAAGCCTAACCTAACCTAACTGAACAAACATAACTTAAGCTTACAAAACCAAAAAAAAATCGAACTGTAACAAACATAACTTTAACTAACCTAACCAACAAAATCGAACCGTAACAAACATAACTTTAACTAACCTAACCAAACCTAACAAAGCCTTATAAACCCAAACCTTTTCAAACCAAACTTTACCAAACCAAACTAAACCTTATTAAACTAAGCCTTAGCAAACTAAGCAATACCAGGCTAAATCGAACCATACCAAACCTAACCTAACTTATCCTTATAAAGTAAAGCTAAAGGAACAAAACCTAACCAAACGTCATCAAACAAAACCTTACTAAGCATTCGCAAACTTAACCTTAACAAACCAAACATTACTTAACTTAGCCAAGCCTAACCAACCTAAATCGAGCCCATATCCGAATTCCATTCAAATTTATACCCACCCTTGCCAAACCTTACCAAATAGAATCATACCAGACCAAACACCAAGCCTAACCTAACCACACCGTGTCAGATCAAACCTTACCAGACCAAACCGAGTAACAGATTTCCGAACCAGTGAAAACCTTACCAAAACCCAAAATTAGTCCATGAACTAATCTTTGTGAACAACGGCATAGTAATCATCTTTACGACAGAGCGGTGCAGTATGTATCATAAAAAGTTACTCAATTGTATGAGGCAGTTATCTGTGCACAAATAGAGAAAGTGTCAATATAGGTCCAGAGCCGTTGGAAGAATCGGCTGGTTAGATCTGAATCCGAATACATGAGGAAAGTATGATGCTAGTGATTATGCAGTGCAGAAGTACATATTGTATGGGACCATGAGGTCCAAAGAGAGTCCCATTACTCCCAAGTAGGCCCCTACAAAAGGTTATTGTTATTGATACTGTGTAATTTTGTTTCCTTCCAGTTGCTTGTACCACGCTCACCGTGAACAAGTGTCAAGCGGCTCTGCGGACGCTACAAGCCTTTCCTTATTTTTTCCCCACGTGCTTGTGTCGAGAGCCGAGCTCAGATCCCGCCTGCAATGCATTCCGTGAGTATCTCTTCGACCATCCGTGTTCTTTCGTCAAGCTAAAGGGTAAGTCTCTGTCTCCAAATCCTATAAAATCATGTACTACTGCGTGATGTGCACATACATACATTATGTACATACATAATAGATAGGATCAAGTTGGAGTCAGCGGCTTGTAAGCATACAGTGCAATATATGGCACATGCCACACAGTATATCGGAATGCGCTCCATACTAGATACAGCTTTCGCTAAAGCCACTTTTACAGAGAAGACAGGGTTGACATTTGCAATACAAATCTGTACTTAAGTACCTAGCCCATTACTCAACTTCTTCAAATACAAACTCATGGGTCACAATATAGTACCTACTTTATAACAATAAAATGCTGGGTACTGGTCCGTTTGTTTGTCCGGCATCTCATTCAAAAATATCGAGTACGGGACAGCTCTCCATAAACGATGCCCTGTCATATATTTATATAACTTCAGGATAGTCCACTGTCTTTGAACTTTGACCTGAGCAAAGCATTCATTTAAGTTTTGAGTCTGATTTATTTAAAAATGAGTATATGTTTACTCACACTCGTTAGCTATAAATGTACAGAAAGCCTCTTAGAGAGAGTCAAGTTGGCGTTGGTGCAGCATAGAAAATGCAAAAACAAGGGACATCTGACGGGGGACGTCGAGAACTATTTCTGTAGTGGGGCATCTTGTATTTGGCTAGATCCTCTGTCACTGTACAAATTCAAGTCCCGTGGGCCAGCTTGTATTTGTATTTGATTCGAGGGTTGAGTGCCATGGGTTCCCTTACTTTCGGCCTTCGCTCTCCTAAATCCTTTAATTTAGTTTCCGCAATATTTTAGGGGCCGGCAGGCCGGAGGTGCGTATATTTGTAAGTCCCGGTCCAAGGTGACCAGGGAAAGTAATGGGCGTAATGTGTAGCCTATTAAGGGCCTCCGGAGATAGTCTTTCCTTGTGATCCATTACTCGGGCGGAGGAAATAAGGCTCTCGGGAGAGCGGGCGGCCCTAGTGCAGTATGTCTTGTTCACGTCCTAATATCTGTCCCTTATGATTCATGTCCCCCACTAAGTCTGACCACGAGCCGGGAGCCCTTCCCCCTCTCCCTTTGTCATCCAAATTATGGAGAGGGGAACTTAAATTACAAACTACTAAATCTCCCTGTCATCGAGTCAAAGTTCCTCCCTATGGCCCATTAGGGGGCCCATGATACAGGAACTCGCCCAAACGCTAACCCGGCCTCTTCCTGCCTCCTTTTGCCTAAAATAACATATTGGGCGGGCCTTCGACAGAGGGATAAGATTATGCCCTACCTTCCTTCAAGCCCAATTCATTTTATGAGGACCGATATGCTTCCGTATTCCGGGCCAGGGCCGCTCTCCTCAATGGAAAGGATGAGGGATCTCCTTGGCCGGATGCATTTTATTGTTGTGCTCAATGTTACCTTCCGCACGGGGCTCTTCTTCAGGAAAAACTTGGCTTTAGAAATTCCGACCTTTGAGAAGGATATTTGGAGGGGAAGAACCGCCGCCGCCGGTTGCACATGTTTGCAATTTAGATTCTCGGGACCGGTGTGCCGTATTACGGGAATGCGTTCCTCTCGGCCTGTAATCAGGTAACAGGCTTCGGAATTGAATGGGAACGGAAAGACCTCTATGTATTGGCGTGGAGGGGCTGGGATCGGGACCGAACCGACATATTCCAACTTATATTCATTGAAACTGCGTAGGCCATAATCTACCTTGTGTCTGTGAACTCAAGGATCCGATCTTTGTGCTGGTAATAAGATCTACTCGGATCCTGAGCATCAGCAGTGCATCCTGTCGATGGTCCAACTTATGTTACATTGTAATGCGTAGCAACTACTTAGTGGAAATTAAATTATTTGAGACAGCAAAGTGGGATGAAACATTATGTCGGACTTTTGACTCCATTTCTACTAATCACAATGAAAAATAAATTGTACCATTGGAAAGTGAATTAGATCCAACCTCTTCTAATGAGGCGGCTAATGAACTGGACGTGCAAAATTTTGCTCCGATTGAATTGGACTTCCCAAACTGACCATTCAGGATCCTTGCTTTACTCTCCAACTTCCTGAAGAATCTACAACATTATGTACGCATCTCTCCCCGCCTACTAACATACGGGCGGTGTCCTAGATCTTCTAAGAATGGAGAAATTAGGAGCACATGCCTAACCTAGCACAAGGTAGATAGTCAAGGCAAGGCAGTAAACTCTGACCACGTAAGTTGTGGAGCGTGAAGTAAGGAAATGTAGAAAAGGCGCCATGTAGCGGGTGCTTAAACTTGAATTAAAGTACATGGAGTAAGGGAAAGTACTTGGTGGCTAAAATGTGGATTTGTCTAAACTGAACCATGACGGGAGCTTATGAGCATGAAGCCACTCTGCCTCGATTGTGTTTGAATGGGAATCTCTGACACTTTGTATTTTCTGGTTGGTCCCACAGAGAAGGGTCCTTATTCCGTGGACGCCCTACCCACATGTGATTACGCGATGGATCACTGCAAGCAGCAAACCAAGTGCCATCAGCTCTACCGTGACTTCAAGACTAATTGTGCAGCCTCGGGCGGGACTTGTAAAATGGATGACGGGTAATGAGTCCCAGGCAGTCGCACTCCCGCAAACAGGGCTCGGAATCCAAAGCATAGCGCAACCCATTTAGACTCAGATCCCTTTCTTTCCGTATAACTTCTCCATGTAATTCCTAGACCGGAAATTGTCCATTGACTTAATCCGAGGTCGGGTCCAAATACGAATCAAGCCCTTCCCTGAGCAATATAAAATTTTTAAAAGAAACAGATTCAGACTATTATAGCGATCCCTTTTCGACCGAAAGTTTATATTCTGATTCCAATTCCGCCCCGGCAATTTTGTATAACGATTCCGATTCCTCTGCCCTGACCTCCAACCCCTCTCTCTGTCCGTAGGGAGCTCTGTCATGGTGCTTGGACCAATTTGAGATTATCCCCCATGTTCGGTTGTATTTGCCCCAACGGGGGTACCCGCTGCGACCGGATCTTCAGTGAGGTCAACAATAATCCCTGTGTCGGTAAGTCGGCCGGCTCCTCCTTATTTATTCAAAATAATACATACATGAGGTGGTGTTAATCTTCCTAGAGAACGGAGCCTAGTTAGTTCTAAAGCACTCCAAGTAGAGTCCTGGACTAACCTCATTCCTAGCTTATCCTAACTGGTAGAATTGAGGAGGAATGATTGGTGGACTGGGAATGCACACTCTGCACTCCACATAACTGTGTAGGAAGGCAAAAGGGCGAAACCAACTTGCCAAACTCACAATGCATTGCCAAATATTAGAACCCGTCACGGTCGATGCGGCAAGTTGGATGCTACTTCTGCTTTCCTAGTCGGCACACTGCACTCTAGCCGGATAGAAGGGCAGAGGCCGCCACCAACTTGCCTTATTGCCTGAGGGTTACTATGTATCAATACCCTGCTGCTATGTATTCGAAATGCACCAAGTGGTTCACCACCCACCCGTGCCATCCTATACCGTACCTTGCACCATGCATTATGTATGTATACCAATTTGGCAACTAAACTTCGTATCTGTGTTACTTCACACAGCAGCAACGTTCTGCAAATGCGGCAAGTGGTTTCGTACCGCCGCCTTCCTATAGCTAACCTAGCACTGTGCACTCCACCATACGGTATAGAAGGCATGTGGCAACCCACTTGCCGCCTTATTTAAAGGCTAATTAACCCATGAGCTATGTTTTGCAAATCCGGCAAGTGGTTTCGCGCCGCCGCCCTCCTATAACAAACATATCACTGTGCACTCCACCATACGGTATAGAAGGTCAAATGTGGCAACCCACTTGCCGCCTCGTTTTAGGGCTAATTAACTCATGACCTATGTTCTTGAAGTGCGGCAAGTGGTTTGGCCCGTGCCCTTTTATTCTGCCCACCGCACTCTGCACCACACTCTTATTATTTACTGCACTCTTTCTTTCTCTTGTCCTCACTCTGCACCACGCGACACGCGACCACACACACATGGCACACTTCCCGCTTTGCAGCCACCGAGCCGTCGTCCCTTAATCTGACTGGCACGAGTTCGGCCCTCTCCCTCGAGCCCCCCCGCCGCAGGCTCTTTTCCGCCTATTCCTACTCCCCCTCAACACTCTTTCCCAAGCCTGGCACTCACGCCGCCCGGCACGCCGCCCACCGCCAGCACGAGCCGCCCCAGCCCGCCTCCCGCACCGACAGCCATCTCTTTGTGGATGAGTCTCTCTCAACACCAGTCTCTTATCACGCCATTCCTTCACCAGGCTCCTTTTCTACGTCCCAATCTGGCTCACTTACAGTTCAAGTCATCGCCTCATCCCACTCCCCGGACCACGAGACGGACACTCAGCTAGAGACGCCGCTCCTCGGGTCCCCTTCCAACGTGGCGGAGCAGCAGAACAAGCCCCCGCCAATCATGCCGCCCATCCACTCCCCGCCCCCGCCCCCCAAGTCTACTATGAGTAGGCAGGAGGGGGAGGGCGGGGGTCGGCCCCACCCCAGGCACTCCGGCGGGATTGCTACCATTTCCAGCATACGAACTCATGGTAAGGAGAAGGGCGCAGTAGGCACAGGCACACAGTTGGCGCAGGCGCAGGCCAACATCACCCCCACACCCGTTCAAACGCCGTGTAGTTTTAATACCAGTAAATAGCTTCTCGTGCAAGAACTGTTTGACTGTGTGTCGACTCAATACGAGCTCCCGAAATAAAGCTCGGCTCTCTGGTACCAATATATGGTATATTGCGTTGCAGACTGGGGCCGAGAGTTTTAGTTTCATGCGGGAAGTTCTACAGCGCACATTACTTAATATAAATCAAGGCCCCCATTTTAAAAATGCAAAATAGACGTCCTTCCCTTCCACGGAATATTGGGCCAGGCTCATATTGGAGATTGAAGCGGAGTCCTATCCAGCCCGATAAAAGTTTGGCTGAGAGAGTGAGAATGGGGTAGGCTGGGCTTATCTGTAGGTTGAGGTGGTGGGGACCGTGCTTGCGGAGGAATGATGATTAGACATTCGGATCCCAGGTTTCGTGGAAGATGAGGCGGGGAGGGTCCTAATAAAGGGAAGTAGGTTGACGGGTTGGAGCCAGGCCCCCTTGCGCTCCCTTATGCCCCGATTTTTATGCGGGTTCATAAAAGCGGATTGTTCATTCCCAGGCGGAAGTAACCATGAGCGGAGAGTGAGTCTCCACACGACGTGCTCCTCGGCCCTGAGCAACTGTCAGCAGGCCCCGGCCTGTGCCAAGCCGCTCCGGAACGTCCTGTACTGGTGCGAGGCTTCCAGGTGTCGGCAGGAAACATGCATGCAGGCACTCCAGAACTTCTACCGCGGGGTCCAGGAAAAATTCGCCATTGAAGTCGCCTTTTGTCTCTGCAGGTAACACAAGCCGTCTCAGGCCCCCATTACACATACACACTAACTTAGACCCCAACCACTCTATTTCGATAACTTGACCAAACCAAACATAACCAAGCTCACCCTAACCTAACCAGCCAAATTTCGGCCGACCGTAATTCCTTAGGCTTATTATTAGTGTCACCGTAGATATTCCCACTTTTCACCGAAAGAATAACTGGGTGGACACCAACTAACTTTGACCGAAAGTAAAGAAAAATATTTATTTTGCCCATCACTAATTTGATTAATTAAGGTTAGGTCAGGTTTAAACGTTCGGCCGTAGTAATTGCATTCGGTCTAATTGAACGAAAAATAGTTAAATCTAACCGAAGTTCTTCTTCAAACAGAACTCGATAAATCTCGAACAAATTAAATTTGGTTGAATTACATAGTTAATTTGTTGGTGGATTCGGGTCTTATCTTGGGTAGTCTTAAATGATTACTTGCCAATTTCTTTCACCTAATTGGTTAAAAGAAAGAATGTATTTCGCGAAAAATTCATACCGGAAGTGAAATTGTCAGAATCGAGTAGAAGCCTTAGATTCAATCTATTCTATAATTGTGTTCCTGAGTTGGTTGTTGGTTCAAACAGTTGTACCAAAGCTCGGTCAGTGAGTGACGAAATCATCGTTCAATCTTTTATCCTGACATTAAAGTGAAACCTTGGTAATAGAATGCTTGGGGCCAGAGCAGAGGTTACAACTGAATACTGACACAACTGAATTAGGCTTGCCCTGAAAGCAAAGGCCAAAGACTTGATCGTACCAAAACATGGGGATCCTGGATAAGGGAAGTATCCATGGGCTGGTCCCAGCCTAAAGTAGGATCGATCTGGGCCCAGGACAAGCGAGGGGAAGGAGATCCGTTCCTTTCAGCATTCAGCACTTCGTCCAAGTGGCAGCGGGAGCGTCGGAGACACAAAAACTCACCATAAATTAAGTCAGCAGGATTTATAGACTATGCTGGTCTCCCGCTCCCAGACAAGGGCCTAGGACTTGACATAAATACAGAAAATAGGACCTCGGCTCCGCTACTTCTTGGCTATCACACCAGCATGGCAGGCTCAATTGTATTCGGTATACAGTATAGAGCTCAGGTGAGCTCTTATAGGCTAAATCAGCACTTCCGCTATTTCTACCATAAGCCGGGGGCTTCATTGGGATAGGTGGACGCCTGCATAGTTTCTGGATGTGCCCTTGATTCCTCTTTCCAAGGGTTGAATTTATTTTACAATCTTACCTAGAAAAGCCCAGAAATCACTTAAAATAGAAATTTTAAGTATTTATGTGGGAATTAATAGTGGGAATAAGTATATTTATTTAGTCATTCCAGAGTACCGGATACCTTGGAGAATCGGAAACAACATAAAATTTCCGTTTAGTGGAAAACCGTCTACCCGGTGTAAAACAATGGATTTCAATATGAAAACTTTGAATGATTAAGCTTAAACTTATAACTTGGTCCCTATGCATATGCATAGGGTCCAATTTCCCAATCAATCTGCTACATAGTCACCTAAGCCTTAGATATTTTTGGGAAAGGTCTTATTTTGTGCTGCATCAAAAGCACAAAGTGCATCGGAGGTAGAAGTGCATGCCGAGAGACAAAGCATAGGTCAACATTTTGAGTCTAGGCCCGTGTCCATGGTGGATCTGCCTGTGGAAGACATGTGAGGTGAAAGGAGGATTCGGGGAGACAGGTAGCCTTTGGAGGAGTCCTGACTTTATAAGCCTTTCCCTAGTAGACTGGCCCCGAGTAAAAGTCAAGAGCCCATGGTAATTGTGTAGAGAACACTTGAGATGTCAAGGGGGGCCTGATGAATTTGTGATTGGCTTGGGATAGGAATGAGGGAGACAATGAAATGTATCCCGTTTAGCCGGGACGGAGGCCGGAGTCCGGGAAACCGAGTTACGAGGCCCATACAATGTGTCTGATGGCCGGAATTGATTCGTCCCGCCCGGACCGCGTCGGAGTCTCCCCGCGGCGTACGCTGGGCCCAAACCCGGAAAGTTCCTCCTCCATTACCAGGATCCGGTTCTAATGAGTTCTCAAGACTTTGTACCAGGTCCACCTCAAAAATTGGGATCTAAACCGCAAACATTTAAAACGAAGTACTAGGGGCTAGGTATGCGAGTCATTTCTCAAAGGATGGCTTTCACTCACTATTTTTGGAATCATAAAAACATTGAGATTGAGATACTCTAGCTACTTAAAGAAAAATGTGTAAATTGAATATCACCAAAAATTCCGGTAGGAAGATTGGCATGTTTAATTCAATACTTCTTTTTATTCTTTCAAAATAAGCTTTTACTGAAGTATGCAAAGTTCAATTTTTTACCTTTGTGGTGAAATTTTCTAAAAACTTGGAAACTTTGGACAATCTATGTTTTACAAAAATGGGTAGACTCTGACTTACAGTTGTCCTTTTGCCAAATTTTGCGGAGTGAGCCCAGCCGGCGCTCCGCCGTGTTCGTTTGGACTTGGAGGCCGGTGGACTGATAATAGGTCTCCAGACACCGATCCCCAATGCAGTCGAGAGCCCTTTCTCTTCCTCCATCGACATTTGGAGTTAGTTCTCCAACAGGGTCCCTTTGATAGGAAAAGGAAAGAATGGAGAAATAAGAAAGATACTTGACAGGGGACAATAGGAAGGGAGGCCGGGGAGAGGATCCTATTTAGGCCTCTCCCAGCCCTATAGAGGAAAGATTGAGTTCGGAACGTTAACTAACAGACTTACTTATGTAGAGCCTGCCCCTTCCCCTATCTTCGGCCCATCCCGCCTCTATCGCCCTACTGGGCATTGGACACGTACTCAGGAAGTCCCCACAGGGAAATTCAGGGAACTTGGAGACTGGAACAACACCTGACTGAACTTAATTAATATTAGCTCATGCAGCATAGAGTCACTAGGCAGATGGCCACTTCCATTTATAAAAGCCAGACCTCCCACGTCCACACCTCAATTCTCCACTCAATATCCAAATTTTAAGAGCTGGTTCCAGGAGGTACTAATTAAAAAAAAATCGCTTCAATCAAAAGCGAAAGCATGAACGCATCCATTCCCAGAATTCATCTCAGAAGATATTTTCAGGTGATGGGGTGGGATAATGTCAGTTCATTTAGTTCGCTAATGCTATCAATGTATTGAGCTAAGTTTGGTGAGTATAGGAAAGAGTTGAGTAGATTTTTTAAATGTTAGTTTAGATTAAACTACACTTGGTTAGGCTAGGATCGAGCAGATTTGATTCGATTCGGATACGTGGGGAAAAGTTTGGTTAGTTTTCAAGTGTGAGATGCTTTTGCGGTCATCGAGTCAGTCCTGTTGAGAAGAGGCAGAACTTTCTTTTCACCAGCATTCACTCAATTATTTAATGCACCCTGAAATGTTACCCAATTTCCAGCGCTACCTACGGATCATACCTAACACTAGAAAAGTTCACTTATATGTACATACATGCCTCATACATATTCGAGAGAGAAAGGATACAATTACTACTGAGCGACACCTCACGACTTCCCATAATTTGAATCTACCTTTGAATCCATTTACTCCCGGTGAGCCCGCAAACCATAATTCCTCGGAACCCTCTAGAGTAACTTTCCTGCGGTCACTGCCTGGCCCCACCCGCAGAAAACGGAAATTTCCGCCAAACCACACAGACTTCCCATTTCTAGAGCTGGGCTTGCCCGCTACCTGCCCAACATCCATACGTTATGTATGCAGAGACGGATGTCTGCTAATTCATACCGTAGTCACTATTATAGGATAAGCTGTACTGAATACTACAGTTAGGAACTCTGCCGAGTCTAATTTATTAGCTTTCCGTGCATACAATTTATTTTATTATGCGACGCCTAGAAATTACCTAAATATAGAAACTGAACAGTATATAGGCTTTCTCCAATATTTAAATTTCGATTTATAACTTTATAAGTAATTTCTAGGCATCCCATTGTAAAAAAAATTGTAGCGCAAGGAAGAGCATAGGGTTCGTGTATAAAGGGTAGGGCCTACCTGTAGCAAGAAGGAAGATAATGGATTTTAAAATGACAAGTCGCATTGATTGACTTCGACTTCCCAAACTGGCCCAGTGAGAATGCATACTGTCCGATGGCCTCAAGAATCTGCAACATATACTGTACTAGAGGAAATTAGAGACCTGCCGTGCTAAAGTTCGAGGATAGGAAGAGAGGAAAAGAACAAGACTCCGTACTCAGAAAAGATCCCCACCATAGCCGCCAAAGTGTGAGAAATAAGGCTGGAATTTTCTCCAGCTATCTTGACTGACTGCATAGCTATGTAGTAATAGTAGCTACATATGTACATACATAGGAGTGGATAAGGAAATGGGATACCGTAAAGCAAGTAGATCTTCTTTGTCTGAAGGGGGATACCTCCTCAACTTTTCCCCTGACTTTCCACTAATTCTCACTCACCTTCCACCGTAGGCTCTGGCACCACAATGTAAGGTAGTATATACAGTACACAATGTGAGGGAGAAAGTGAGGCTCCATTCTCTCAACTATGTAGTAGAGTAGTGGTGTAGTTCTTGGGAGAACTTAGGGTCCTAAAATTCGGAGGATTAAATATATTTCTTTCCCGAGCCCCAGACCCCTCCTCATGAAACGCTAAATTTACGACTCAAGACCTAACTTCGTCACTTTCATAGGCTCTCCCGGGCTCCTGCAAGATTATAAGTTAGGGAACGGGAAACCCACACCATTTTTTCAGGGGCTCAGGGAAAAAAAATGAATAAAAAGTTTGGGAATTTAAAATGGAATGCGGGTCCGGACCAAGTACAGTATTATTTGTGGCATTGATGGCCGGTTAAGGTGGAAATGGAGTGGTTCAAACTTTTGTAGGAATGAAAGAGCACCTAAAGTGTTAGGCATGGCTATAGCAACGCGATAGATCAAAGGTGAACGGTAGGGATATTAGTATTTATGGAAGTCGAATAATACCTAGGTACTGACTTCGGGCTTCGTAAAGTATTGACTTTCATCAATTAAACCGACTTGGTGACTGTTAAACTTCAAAAGCCCAGCCTAACTTCATCGAGTCTAGCTAAACTAGCCTGACTCTATCCAGTGCATAGCTGACTCAATTTAGTTCACTGTATTCAAAATCAAGTATAACCTAACTGAATTTAGTCAAACACTAGCTGAATGATTTGCGGTCAGTTTGGCGAAAAACCAGTTTGGCGAAAATTAGTTTTTTTGGTGAAAATCCTTACCCTAATTTAACCTAACCTAACCTAACCTAGCTCAACCTAACCGACAAAAACCAATTTTCACCAAACTGGGTTTTCGCCATACTACTGACCCGATACCTATGTATGTAGTTCTCTACTAGTGTTGATCTACTATGTAGTTCATTACTTAAAAACCAAAAATAAGAATGCTTGATTCAGCTTTTCCAATATAAGTCTCACATATTTTTACTTTTAAAATATTTAAGATATAATTTGATATTATTGAAAGAAATATTTAATTTTGATCGTAAGATAATTTTGATTGCCAAATCCAAAGTGGTGGACAAGCATATTTAATTTTCAAACATCTTATAAGTAAACTTATGTAAAATAAATTGCACCATTAGAAAAAAAAAGAAAATTCTGGTTTAGAGCCAACCTGTAGCAAGAAGTAAAATAATGTGCCTCATTTTAAACATTTACATTGCTTGAAATCAATTCCACAAACTGAGCATTTATTATATGAATATTGTCCACTCTCCTAAACAATGTGCAATACATCTACATATCTTAACCTTTGAAGTACATACTGCAACAAAATGATAGAGTAACTTAAAAAATTAGCAAACTCTACCAATGGCATAGGCGTGTTCTGTATTTGCGAATCTAATATATAATTGCGCTAGGTCTGACTATGTATATATATATTTGCATATATACATCGTTTAAAAACTTGCGCCAGCAGACGCACATTAAAACGCACATTCCAAATAATTGGCAGGTTCTGTCTGCTATGATACAGTCACATGTTATTAATCGAATGTGCAACTAACGATTTAAAATTTTACTTTGACAAGCCAAACAAGACCGCGCCAGCGCGCAACAAATAACTACGTCTTCAAATTTACTTCTTGGGTACATGGGCCAAGTGTGCGTTCGTTTTAGCGAGAGCTGCTTATAATAGTAGCCCATTTACCCTAGAAATAAATTAGAAGACATAGTTATTTGTTTCGCGTTAGCGCGGGCTTGTTTGGCTTTCCAAATAAAATACATTTTCCCTTACCTCAAAATGATTCGGACTGCTAAATCCTTGCACTTTATTCCTTAAAGTCATCCATTTGGCTCAGGTCTGCCGCCAATCCTAAGACATAATTAGGGCTCATAAAGAAAGTGGAGGGCAGGGGAGTTCAGTGACCCCATATTTACTCCTTACGTGAGGGGAAAAAAAGCAGAGGGCCTGAGCCATAAAATTGAAACATTGAACCAGAAATTAGAAAGCGGGACTCCCCAATGAATTTAAGGCCGGAGGAAGCCGAGAGTGTAAAACTTTTATTTATTACCTGTCTCCTTTCATTATGCAAAATAAAATAAAATTGAGAGCGGGGGAACGGGCCGTATTATTAGGCCCGGTTAGGATTAGGACAATCTCACATTTATTCCCCTCTCTTACTCTACCGCTCCTCCGCGGTATATATATGCTTGTACTCCAAGCTTTCATTTCATTACCCGCCTACGACCCTAATTTCGGCTTCCCTTCCTGACCCCGTAATGAGAAAAGAACGAAGGAGCGGGCTGAGCCGGGAAAATCAATACGTCTACCTGTACACTCACCATTTACGAGCCCCCCTCCTTCACATAGTCTAACACAGTGACTCCGGCTAATTCAGCAACTTTTATGTTTCACGCCAAAAAATAAACTTGAGTGGAAAAACATTAGACATAACACGTCCAACATGTGAGAAATACAGATGAGAGAGGGAAGTAGGCATATTTATTTATGATTTTCAAGTATTCTCTAGGCGCGCCCCATTTTAAAATAATTTTATAATAATAATTGGAAAGGGCATTAAATTCTACTTTAGAGACAGCCTTTAGCCGGAAGCGGAATAATAGATTTCCGTTTGAAATGTTGCATTGATTGAATTCGAATCCGCCAACCTGACCAGTCAGCACAGTACATACTGTAGTACTGCTCAATTTCCTAAAAATAACCTGCAAAATACACAATGGAGTGCGTCAGAGTCCTCCACGCACCCAAATGGGGGACTATTGAAGGATTGCCGTACATATATAAATTCCCAGCCTGGAACCTACAACTACTGTTTTATTTACAAGAGGGAAAGTACAGGAATTAGCCGGAGTCCTCCAAAGGTTGAGTCTCATGTAGAGGGACAGTTTGAGAATAGGGACGAGTCACTCTTCCTTTAGTGCGTAACTACACGACAGGCCTGGCAAGCGGGCCGAGGTCGGAGGAAGACCTAGAAGGAACTCCTTTGGAGTTGTCGGCCTGGCGCGGGGAGCCCGTGTGGTCACATTAAGGTCCCGCCGCCGCTGAGGGTCCCAATAATAAGTCTGTGAATTTGTAATTTGATTACAGGAAGTCAGACCATCGGCTGGATCAGGAATGCCTTCATGCTCAGAGACAGCTTCACCCGGTCTGTGCCCAGCGCGGGGACCTGGGCATTAGTCCCCCATCCTGTCACTCACTCGCAGAGAACTGTCGTGAGCAACCCGACTGCAAGTAAGTTAGCCCGTCTGTCTCCCTCCACTTCCCCGCCAATTAGGACTAAAAGTATACCAATATTGGATTGACGGAAGTACCTCCACCATTTAGTTAGGCGTCCTTTGTCCAGTTCCTCCTCTGAAAACATGTGCAGAGTTATGGGCGGCCTAATCCATAGTCTTCGATTTAAATTGAATACGCTGAATACAATTTCTACAAAATGCTACAACAGGGTTATAACAAATTGGGCGGAATAGACAAACAGTGTTGTCCAAGTATAACCAGATTAAATCATAACACAATAAGAGTAACTTAAGGGCAATTTGTTTACGATTTGGCTGATTTAGTTCAATTCAGCATTGAAATCGGGCTTCGAAAATACTTAAATAGTTCCATCCAAAAATCTGGATTCACCGGAATAAGCTCCTAAATAGTATTTTCAGTATTAAATTCAAGCGGGACATAACGTAATCAAAGTTTACGACAGTAACTTTAAACCAGACTATGACGTACGATAGCCATAAACTTAAGACAAATTGTATATTGTATGTATATTGTTTAGAACATTGTAATATTAGATAAAACTGTTTTTCCTCCTCAAGCCATAATACGGAGCATGATTAATGTGATCTAAACGCTTTAGGTCCCGGCTCGAAGTGTACGAGAAGGCCTGCGCCGTGGACAGCGTGACGCGGAAGTGCGCAGGCCCAACCTCCCAGTGCCGGAACGCCACTGTCGGGATCCTGGGCACAGTGCTGAAGAAGTCCTGTGCCTGCAACGGGACGGACTACAATCAGCTCTACGACTGCCTAGGCTGGCAACGAATCCTTTGGGTCAATCCCTGCGTAGGTAAGGATCCGGATCCGGTAGAATGAGTAGTGACAGGGGCCTGAGGTTCCTTATCCCCTCAACGCCGAGCCCGAGCCATGTATAACATGCCAGGGAGTCATTTTGGATTATTCCGTACAAATAGCGGCCTGACTCTCCCTCCCTCGGACTCGCCCATCCTCCAGGCAGGGAAAGTCTTATTGTGTGATTACAAGTTGACAGAGCCCCCAAATTTATTGTTTCCTACCACGAAGAGGGCGAGGGAGTCCTGTTTAGGGAAAGAGAGGCCTGTCGACAACCGGGTCCTTTTCCATGCCGTGAGACACAATTTGTAGAGCTCCCGTGTAAAAACCGGGAAGGACCATTAATTAGCATGCTGAAGGTTTTACTATAGGCCACCTATTAGGCCCCCCTCCCCCATTATTTATTTAAATACTTTTAACGACCGCGTAGCCGAGGGGGTACCGGGAGTCCAACCTTCCTATCTCCCTCCTCCACTTTTCATCACTCGGGCCAAAGGCCCACGCTAAATTCTCGAGTGTCACCCTTAACTTGATTTGTAGTAATTTCCTGACTCCTTCCCGGACTCACCTTGGGACTCCAAGTTCACCCGGTCTCGGGACCCGGGCATTAGGTGGGCGTTAGCTGGTTCGGAGCCCAACCGGGGTCCCTAACCTCCACCCTCTCGGTTGGAGCCTACGTGGTAGGCAGAGTTCACACACATGATATGTATTTTACAAGAGCTGGAGTTCATGCAGGGCATTTACTTTACAATGGCTGGAGTTCACCAAATTAAAATGTTCTGACTTTTCTAATAACTACTAGAAAAATACTGGTAGGTTTGCACGTGTTCGATACAGGTCGCAGTTCTCAAAAACAACAGAAAATGTTATGACCAATACCTTGGCTCAGTTAGTTGATTACAATTTAAGGGTTGAAGGGTCAGCCCGTGGAGGGGAATGATCATGACCCTTAGCAAAAGCCTCTGTTTACACTTTTTACGATCCTTCAAGGATTTGTTTACTATGCTTTTAACGACCAACGCCCATGCTGACAAGGAGCAGAATCTTCAAATCACTCCGACATGCCATAATTCGCGAATTCACTGTTTAGAAGTACTCTATACAATTAACTAGTGATTCAACAACAAATCACGTCGAGAAAGATTATTTCTGGGCGCTCTTGGTCTCTTCAAGAAAAATGACTTCTAATTGAAGCGTTCTGACCCTCTTCAAGGGAACACTTACTGACGAAAACAATATGAATCTACAGTACTCAAGAGAAATTAATTCTGCCTCAAACGATCTGACATTTTTCAAGAAAAATGACTTGGGTAATAGAGTAGCTCCTGAAAGAAGTGCCTAACCTGACATAACCTGAATCAAACAAGCTCGAAACTAGCGCCAACTAACCAAGCCTACCCTAACACGCTTTATACAAAACTAATGTAACCTAACCTAGCCTAATCTAGGCTATTCTTACCAAACCAAACATAACTAATCCAAAGCTAGCCTAATCGAGCAAAGCCAATATGGCCGTGGCAGCGCTGCCACTGTAACATAGAGACGGATTCGGCCCATCAGAGCCTAATTCGGCCTCCTGGGCCTATACTCATACCGCAGGAGTCAAGTAATAGAGAATGTGGAATGTGGGCGGTTGCCCTGGCAGCCTCCCCCTGCTGAGCCTGCCTGCAGTCTTCCATCCAGGTGAGGGAGATCGGGCTGGAAGATAATGAGTAAATATTTTGGTTGGGTTGGGAAACCGGAGCCATAATATCCCCACTCCTCTGGTATTAGCTGGCTCCTTATCGGATCGGGCAGGAAGTGACACAAGAGCCAGGGCCCATTCAAAGGTGAAAGTCGTACTTTCTCCAGCCCCCAATATGCAGGCCCAGCCGAGTCCGCCATTGGGAAGTAGGAACGGAGCTCCTTGGAATGGAGCATAACACTTTAGAGGCACCCTAGGAGGCTTACTTCTAAGCGACACTATGTTGTCAGGCCCGGCTTTATTAGCCTATTAAACTCATTGTTGACGAGGCTTAGTGAGAGATTACGAGCACTTAGGCCAATGTCATCTGCCACGGGAGCCTCAAGGGCCGTATCTCCGAGTACCATGCCAGCAGTTGGGCCGTCTGCTGTGGCATAAATAAGGGCAGGGGCTAAGCCCTTGTAATTGATTCCCAAGCCTCAGAGTGACAGACAGTGGGCCTGATCCTCCTATTCTATTTGTGGTCCAGTTGAGTCCCAGCGAGATTATCACCGGGTCCGCTCAACAACGAGCTCCCCGACAGTCCCGAACCGGACCAGCACGATCCTGGCCGGCCTCTCTACAGAGGAAGGGATCCTCATTGGGACGGACGTCCTGTCCACGACGCTGGGGAACCCCGTTCCGGCCGCCATTGACTCCCGACCCGAGCTCACGTCGGAGAAGGGGACGGTTCCTACGACGACAACGAGTCGGTCCCGGACCCACCAGCGGCCGGAGCAGACCACGCACGAGGTCATCTTTGTCACGAGACGGACCAGCCTCGTCCAGACCCAGGGGAGCGTGGCGGAGGAGTTCACGACGCTAGTTACGACCACCGTGAGGACCCCAACACCCACAACGCCCCCTCATAGTAAGTCCCGGAAGGACGCATGTTATGCATGCGCATGCGCAGCTGGAAATTCCTTAAGACTTGGTCCAAAATATGAATTGATTATTTAAGTTGGCAAATATGGTTCACCGCACTCGTTAATCTTGGTTTAGAGATTTCAAATATTTATGAGCCTAACCAAACCCAGCCAAACCCTAAGCCTAACGTCACCGGAAGGGTTGTTTTAAATCTCATTACATTGGGATTCAATTAGAACTCATTCGATTTTATGTTCTTAAAGCCACTTTGCCGATTTAATCCTATCACAGCGGGTAGTGATTATTGGGATTTAGTTTTGTGGTAATTTTTGAAAGTTGCCTATCACACTTGACGCAAGTCCTATTAGAACACGATTCCATTAAATCCTGCCCAGCAAGTCTGGTGACCGGCTAATCCAGCCTGACGCTACCAACTTTGCTAAAGTGTACCTTTTTTTTTACCAACATTTCACTTTGGCGCCTTTTGTAATATTGTACAATCTAGAAATTAACGTTAGGAATAAGAGCTACACAATTTAGTATTTTGTATTACAATCGACCTTCTCAACACATTATGTATACTCATAAGGTTGCCTTGACCTCCTGACTCCTCTTGTTCTAGAGTACTGCATAGTTCAACGACCCAACCAACCGCCTCAGCAGATCCTGGAGGGCATGGCGAGACGGGTAAGTGTGTTGGACTTAATATTGTTGCAGGGGAAGGAATTAATCCTTGACCTTTGGTATCAGTTCTATCGGGAGGACCGAAGGTCGTGTTCTGAGCTCTGCATCTGCCAGTCATCAGCCTCTTGTAGCGTCCTCACTTGCCTCGACTCAACCCGCTCCTTGTCCTGCAGTCAGAAGCAGAGGGACAACAAGACGTTAATGTATAGCCACGAGGAGATCGCCTATCAGGCCAATCGCGGCCGCTGCATTTGCTATGCCGGCAGCTTCGTTTGTGTCAAGCCATCACAAGGTAATGACGCTGGGAGGACAAGTATCAGATCCTCCGCATTTACCAGGCCATTGACATCTTTGTAGTCGGAACTACAGTATGTTGGGACTGCGCTTTCTCTTATTCTACAATATAACGATATGACCTCAATTGACCTCAAACTTTATTTCCAGAAAAGAACAGCTTGCATGAAATGATGTACAGTAAATGATCAAAAAGTATAGATTTTTAAATGAAACAAGGTATGAAAAGGAACTAATCTCGATGTTATCCGAACAATATGACACAGATCGGGTATGGAATACGATTCCGACTTGAATCCGGTATAAGCCGACTAAGAAAGTTGTGTCCAACAACTACATTGGCTAATTTCAATCTGGGTTCAAATTTTTATTTCTTGCAGTATTCGTTTTAGGGCGAAAAGGACACTCTGCTAGCGAAGTAAATTCGTTACTCATAGTGCAATCCTGACTAGGCCTAATTAGATGTAGTAACTCAATAAGCGGTTATGGCATAGTATGCCGCTGAGCTAGCTCTAATTGAACTGAACTAAGGATTTGATTTTGAATTTACGGGTAAAATCCGTACTGGGGCCGGGATTGAATGATTCGGCCAGCTGACTCATTGATTTTTCTGGTCGTAAATTCCAGAGAAGTACAACTTGAATCGAGGTGTGTTCCTCTTCATCGGCTACTCCAAAGTTGACCAGGACGTGATGAGGCCGTACACGAACGTGGAGTCAACGAAAGTAATTGAGACGCTCCGGAACCTCATCAATCCTGCTTTACATCATCAGTTTGCCAACTCGGCGGACGATGGGTCGGGCATTGAGGCCTTGAGGGAACTTAACACGGTAAGATTTACGACCCCGCTCCCCATTCAGCCTCCCTTCCCTCCAGGACTATTTGCGCTAACCCCGGACTGACTCCGTCTCCGGGAGACAGGTCAATTATTCCGGCCCACGGTTGTAGCTATCTAAGATCCACCTCTTTCCCCTTTCCGCCTCCAGACCGAGTGTCACCTAGGCCTCTTCAAGGACGAGGAGGAGAACTTAATAATCAATGCAACGATTTCGGACGAGGAGTACGGGAACTTCACGCTCCGACAGCCCAACGACGAGCTACTCATTGAGGAGAAAGTGAGTCAACTATTATCTCTCCTATCTCCTATGTAGTACTATCTATGTTGTACACGACCCTCAATGTACATCAAGACCGTAGGCCCATTATCCGGATATTTTGGGCCGTATATTTCTTATACCAGAACTAACACTTTTTCCTGGAGAGTCAGTCGAAGATATTCTATTTTTGCAGTCCAAACCTAACCTAGCCTAACCTTCGTAGTTAAACCTAACCTAATCTAACCTTCGTAGTACAAACCCTAACCTAACCTAAGTGGTGTAGTCCAAACCTAACCTAACCTAAGTGGTGTGTAGTCCAAACCTATATTAACCTAACCTTCGTAGTCCAAACCTAACCTAGCCTAACCTTCGTAGTCCAAACCTAACCTAACCTAACCTTTATAGTCCAAACCCTAACATAACCTAAGTGGTGTAGTCCAAACCTATATTAACCTAAACTTCGTAGTCCAAACCTAACCTAGCCTAACCTTCGTAGTCCAAACCTAACCTAGCCTAACCTTAGTAGTTAAACCTAACCTAACCTAACCTTTATAGTCCAAACCCTAACATAACCTAAGTGGTGTAGTCCAAACCTATATTAACCTAATCTTCATAGTACAAACCTAACCTAACCTTCGTAGTTCAAACGTAACCTAACCTTCGTAGTCCAAACATAACTTAACTATCGTAATCCAAACCTAACCTAACCTTCGTAGTCCAAACCCTAACATAACCTGAGTGGTGTAGTCCAAACCTAACCTAACCTTCGTAGTCCAAACCCTAACATAACCTGAGTGGTGTAGTCCAAACCTAACCTAACCTTCGTAGTCCAAACCTAACCTAACCTAACCTTCGTAGTCCAAACCCTAACATAACCTGAGTGGTGTAGTCCAAACCTAACCTAACCTAAGTTGTGTAGTCCAAACCTAACCTAACCGTCGTAGTCCAAAGGTCCAAACCTAACCTAACCTAAGTGATGTAGTCCAAACCTAACCTAACCTAAGTCGTGTAGTCGAAACCTTACTTTACGCAATTTTTATAGTCCACGCCTACGCCTACCCTAACTTGAGTGATCTAAACCCATGCTAGCCCAACTTTTCTAGTCCAAACCTAACCTAGCCTGACTTTCGTAGTACCACCCTAAGCCAACCTGATCGAATCACACATAGTACAATAGGTTAACTTCATGGGCTCAATATAACCGAACCTGGTGCCAATTCGACTGGACTAACGACTCTGATGACAAAAGGAGTTTTTCTTCTCCGGTACGACATTATTGCCCCTTTAAAGATGTAGTGGTATGTGTGTGGAAGGACTAGTGGCATGAGACTAAGCTAAGTTTAAAGAGTGAAGTAGGAACTTTGGGGCTGAACATTAGGAGGGCTCGTTGTTAGGACGCCTAATGGAGTCAGGGCAGAAGCTAATGTGGAGCCCGGGCTCGGATTTGTCAAGATAATTGAAGCCGAGTCCTAGCCCGGCTCCTTTGAGAGACGGGGGATTAAATATGCACGGGAGGCTGTGCGACATAAATGGCCATGTCGTGTCATTCCTCCGCCTAACTAAAGAGCTCATGCACTCCCACTCCTGACACATTATATGCATGAGGCCGAGGTAGGGCGGCGTGCGGGGCGGGACTGCCAGGACCCTGAGTCGATCCCCACCGCAGCCGAGTCTAGCCCTCTAATGCTAACGGACAGCCCTTGTAATTCAAGTGTAAGACTAGGGATGGATTCCCATTGGCCTTGATTAGCGTGTAGAATGCGTCGGGAATTGACCGTTGAGTGGCCGGAAGAGAGTCTCGAGATCCGGGCTCTAATGCAGATCCCGAGTAGGCTTGGGAGTGGGAACTATTTTCCTGAGAAAGGCTGAGTCGGCAGAAAGGGCTCCTTTGAAATCAAGGGGAAGCAAATGGTGAGAGTGAGCTGTCAGGCTAGATGACTTTTATTGACACTAGAGATGACAAAGTGGAGGGCTAGGACTTCCTTTTCCTCGGAGCCCAAGTCATCTCATCCATAGGCCCCCAGCCAATAAAAGGGAAACATATGGGGAGAAAGGACGTTGAGGTAGTAGCGAGTGCAGTCCACCAGTCACCCGGCCCCATCCCTCTAATACTCTAATTGATCCAAGGATCCCTCACAATTCTCCACGGACAAATATGGCTCTAAACGAAATCTAAGGATTCAGTCACACAGTATGAGATAGGTTAGATTTTTTCAAACCTGAAGAGAGCAGAAGTCTCCATATGCTCTTAACTGGTTGCCATGATTTCTGACAAAGCAGCAAAGCAGCTTCTTTGCCAACTAATAGATAGTATTAGAAACAAAAACCGAAATGATTTCTGTAGAGCTGGCAACCAAGGACCGAATCGAACTCATTTCCGTGAACCTGGAAATATCAAACCGAACCTATCTACTTGATTTCTGTATAACTGAAAACAAACATCCGAACTGATATGCTTTATGTAAACCTGGTTTAGAACCAAATTGAAAGGCTGACCTTTAAACTATCACAAGAAATTCGAAATCTCTCACCAATTTAAACGGATTTCCTCACCAATTACCTCAAATTACTCACAAATCTTTTCAAACTTAGTATAAGCAAAACATGATTTATTTTAGAATAATTAACGGAATTAAAACGCTAGAATTCGAAATATTTCCAGACTCTGGCGAGGAAATATGATTGGTGAGAGATTTCGAATTACTTGGTGATGATTTAAATATTCCTCAAATTGAAATAATGTACGGAAAGCGGTCAACGTAGAATCAAATCGAACTAATTTATGTAAAACTGGCCACTTTGACCCGAATCAAAATGATTTCTGTATAACTGGCAACAAACCAGATCATAATGATTGCTGTCTAGTATTTCTGCAGAATCCAATCGACAGAATCTCTGTAAAACTGAGGCGTAGAAACGGACTGGCAAGATTTAATCAATTTGGTAACGTGGAAGCGGACTGACTTGATTTCTGTAAAACTGGCAACAGAATAAAATCGACATGATTTATGTAAGCCTGGCAACATTGGATCGCCTTGACATTTCCGTGAAATTGACAACTTCGTATCAGATTAAAACGATTTCACTAAAACTAACTGCATAATCATGTCGAAATGATTGAGTTAAGCTGGTATCTTCTAAACGAACTGACAGTATTCCTGTAAAAACTGGCACATAGAGCATAACGGTATTGATTTCTTTTTCAACTGGCAGCATATAATCTAATTTGCATGATGTCTGGAAGCCTTTCTTCAACAACTGATTTCAATCCCTTTGAGAGTCACCCGTCCACCCCCTACTCTAGTTTTAACGTATATTGCTTCCTTTGTACAGACGAAGTGTGGGCCGATCCTGGACGTCCTAAGCCAGCTGATCAACGAGAAGCGGGCGGTGATCCATAATCATCCGCTCCTCTCCATCCTCAAGCTGGCCGAAGTCGTGGAGAACAAGATCCCGAACTCGAGGTCAGGCGGGCCTCCGGTCACCCGCCCCTTCATTCTCCTCCTCCTCGTCAGTCTAGCGGCTTCCTGCTTATGATAATTACTCCAGCCTCCCACTTCTTAGGTCATAGGTCCCTCCCTCTGTTATTGTTTTCCGGGGTTCGGGGCTGGGCTCTCTCCCCTCTTTCTACCCAGATACTCCCCCGTTTTGTAAGTCTCAAGAGGACTCAAGATATTCTTACAAGGGTAAAGGGTAGGCTGACTACGGCAAAATAAATAATATAACTGTACCTAAACTGTATATATTTATCAATATACTACACACCACCAACTCACCAGACATCTTCCGACTTCCGCTCTTAACTAGGCTAACCTAGTATATCCTAGGCTAGGCATAGGACTTAACTATTTAGCTTGCCGTCACTGGTAGTGGAAGTACTCGGGTCCCACAGTACTGGGGGCCGTGTACAAAGGAGGGAACTAAAGATTGCCACAAATAGCATATTTATGTACGTTTAGTCTCTACGGCTACCCGCTCCCACATTTAATTGTACATAATCAGGGGGAACCCCCCGCCTAAATATACCCTATTGTAAGTAAATAGTTAATTTCTGTCCAGTCTCCCCAGTCGGATTAATTTATTTATAAGAGCTCGGAAACTAAGTATGAGAAGCCTTCCCGGCACTAGTGTGATTGTGATCCAGGTATACTCTATATAATTAACAGTATGAGGCGTATGCTGTCACCTTGTCAGGGGTGTGCACAGGATAGGGCTAAAAAGTAGAGAGGAGAAAGTTTTGGGTGTTACGCTCAGGAATATATTATTTCAAAGTTCGTTTGCTGGCCCTCAGCTAATATCCGTTACATATAAAGTTATTTGGCATAAGTAATTTTAAACAATGTATTACTTCTAATATTGAATGGGGCGGACCTTATCCTCTTGACGCCCCTGACTCGTTCGTACACTCCATACTATATACATAGGTAAATTTGTATACCAAAGTAGAGTAGGTAGGTCATAATTGAAGGCCGAACTAGAGTGTGTTTGGAAATGGTGTGAGTGTTCATTTAAAATGGGCTTGTACGTTTCATGACGGAAAAGTGGAGTTTTTCTGGAAAATCTATCAAATCCAGCAGAATCAATTCCACTGCCTGCAGTTCTTACAACAATAATTGAGCGTAATAGCGTTTCACTTGAGGAGACGTGACCCTAATTTAATTGAGTGAAAGATTTGTATTCTGGATTTTCCGGTAAGATCTATATTTTCCTGCCTGAAAGTACTAGGCCCTTTAAGCAGAGCTCCCCACCGGAGGCATATCAGTGACGTGACAATGAACTAAACTAATTGTACTTAGCCAAAACACAAATCACATATTTTTCTGAAGAGGGCCTGTGACAGTTGGGTGCGGTGAAAGTTTTGGGTAGCAGCGGGGACGTTGAACTGAAGAGAAAGCAATACTACAATATTAATAGCGAACTCGTAAGGTGGGCTAGCTAAGAGCACTCTCTAGGTGCTATATGCTATACAATAAGATTACGTTTTCTAAGCTACCGGGAAAGGAACCGTTCAGCCCGCCGCCTAGCTTATTCCAAATTAGTCTAGCTTACTAAGAACTTGAGTTTATCTTTTACGTAATGATTAGAGTAGTACTGGCGAGATGGGCGGTTACATGTATTCTATGGAGCAGTACGGCCTCCGGCACACGTTATTACTAAACACTTAACTCATTACTGTAGCTTAGCGTTATGGTTCTGAGATAGTTAGGACTACCTAGATACTTAACTACATAGGCTAGCATGTACTAAATACATACTACGACGTGTTAAGTGGTGAACGAAGTGTAGGGAATGATTCTACTGTACAAGAAAATGTGTTATAGTGTTGATCCCTTCAATGGATACAATTATTTTTTAATAAAAATAACTTTTATGTGGATTCAGTTAAAATTACCGATATGGAGTCTCCTCATTCTTATGTAGGTACCTACGACGTTATCTAATAAGGCTGAACTTTGGAACATCGACGGACTACGACATATTTCAAAGATATTCCTACGCGAGCGTCATATCACAAGACTAAATTAGTCATAGGTTTGCAAATTCATTTTTGATCATACGAATAACTTTTGGATTGCATTTTACGAACTGCAAATACTGGCTTCCAGCAAACCCGAATCGTAAATCGTACGCTCTTTCCTGCATGGGATTGATAGAAATACATAATTAGTTATAAATACTATGTGAGAAATCAGAGTAAAAGCAACCCAAAGAGAAGGCATGTTTCCCTGTACTTAAAAAGGGCTCATTTGGTATCCCCTCATCTGCAACGTAAGAAACTCCCACCACCGCACCGGCACCGTTGTTTCGTCTCGTCGGTTCCTCACACTAACTAACTCTCCTTTGCCATCCATCCCAAGCAAGAGCGAATGAATGAAGTGATTTTGACGCTACACTTTGTAAAATAAATTGAATCATTGGAAAGAGCATAAAATTCGGGTCTAGAGCCGAGAGCCTACCTTAAACAAGAAGTTAAACAAGTGCTCTGACGAGCGTGTGCGTGTTGCCCAAGTGCAACACGGAATGACGAATCACAGTAGTGAAGCGAATCACAACATCATTTTTTTTGCTAAAGTTTCTCGCCAATGTAAACAGATTCTTAAATAGTTTCGAAAGAGCTTGATTTGATATACTTTAAAGCACTCGAAACCGACCCTAACTCACGTGGACCCTGATGGGCCACCTGGGGTAATGGGTAGGTCGGAACATAATTTGTACCACGGATTCGTGATCCGAATACCCTAACGGTCATTTTTGTGTGTTCGTTTCTACGTACTTTGACGACCCAAACCGATGACCCCCAGAAATCAATATCGAAAAACGTTTCTAGCGTATAACCCTAAATGCTCCAAGGCATCTGAAAACGATGCTAACTCAAATTAACCCCGGGTTACCCTAGCGAGTCTCCCCTGGGTCATGTGGTCAACGGTAGGCTGGAAAACTGGTTTGGCACATGTATTCATCCTCTACACCATTTTGATAGGTGACTCTACACCACATGACATAGTTTGTTCGGGTTGACTCGAACTGACGTTTTCGAGGTCACCACATAACTCCGAAAAGTTAATATAAAAAATAATTCCTAGAAAATGACTACGCTCGAGGTCATCTAGCATAGGCTAGCATGACCTGGAGCATCCAAAACCGCTGCGAACTCAAAATCCGGGGTGACTCGAGGAAAACTGATTTGTCAAGTGCATTCATGCTCACTAGGCCCCCACGATCATTATTTTTGTATGCGACATGGCATTGTATTCTGGTTTACCGTGTATGATCTTCCGGGATCACCGGTGGGTCACGGGTGGTAAAATTATGGGTCAAACCATATAGGCACATTCCCTATGCCCTGCCGGTTAATTTGATACGTTGCACGCCATGGTGGGCTTGGGGTTACCCTGTAAGACCCCCAAAAGAGGAGGGTCATCGGTGGGTCAAATCACGTTTTTCATCTCATATCTATGATGTGCGGCATACTATTGTTTTGGAAATGTTCATCATAAAGGGTAATTTTCCACCCACTTTGCCTCCCCCACTGGATGGGGTCAAGGAGTCAATTTCCAGAGTAGAGCCATCCGTTTTTAGAATCTACGCAAAACTTTTTCTATAGCCGATGATGCCGTGGTCGTAATTGTTTAGCGAATTGTTAAACGCAGTTTAAAAAACCTGATTTAAGTATGCATTCAACAAATTGAGTGAATTAGACTTCCCAAACTGACATTTTATACCCAGAGAATCTACAACAAAGCACAGTAGATCCATCTCAAACAAAATCACAATTTAGTGCTCAACAAGAATTATTTTCTTTCCGAAACCAGTATAATTGATAGTATTGTACAAAGTTGGCATTTCTACATAGGTCAATACCAAAAAATAGCAAATCAATACATTCCTGGCCTGTCTCACCCCAACTAAATTCCTCGTGTACCTCATCATCTTATCTTTCCATTAGTCACTGCACTACCCCGCAGTTGTCAATTCTTTCGCAATATGGTGAGAAATTGTTCCAAAGCACGGGGGACGAGCCATAGGGAGTTAATTATGAATGGATTCAAAGGTTTGACAAGAGTTCAAAGCATAAGCATAGCCTACACAGGATAAAATGCTACTATTTTTAATTTTAATTCATAGAAGATCCATATGCAGTAGCTCTATACGTACTAAATATACATAGTATAGGTAATTGATAAGTGATGGATCCAGGGATGCTGACGCCTGAAGTTCCCTCTCCAGAGATATATTCCAAAATGTCTGATATGTCAACGTGGACATCTCCATCGTACAAGGTAAGGCGGATCCAGATCCAGATGTCGAGCTGCTACAAGGAGAAGGAGCAGAAAAAATGTAGAAAAATTGATAGGGAGCTCCTGACTCTGTTTACCCAAGTGCCCTTTGACCTTCTCCGTCCCAGTATCGCTCTAATCCTCATTTTCCTCCCCAGCTCCAGCCCAGAGCAGGATCCCAGGCTCCCAATAAGCCAGCTGCCCAATGGAGGCGTAAATGGTGTTTTCCCCGCACTCAATCTAATCCTCTAATTACTAAGGCAGCAGAGACGTGTAGCCGAGTCATCTCAGAAATACTATTTCCAGATTAATGCTCGGCCTCTAGACTCAGGGGTTGGAACCATCATTGGCCATTCCACCAGCCTGGTCCCATTTCCTTGGGACACCTATCCACTTTGGGCCTTTGGACGCCTTGGGAGTGACGGTAGGTTCTACATGCGTGCCTGGACTCCCCGAGAACGGGAATAATTAGTTAAACCTAATTGACGTTGAGGCCGAACCTAGTTGGTTTGGGTTCTAAGTGAGTGGATCGGGCCCTGGGTGATCTGTGGTTCCCTCATCAGTTATTTAGAGGGACGGAGTAGGGAGCCCTGTCCAGCCGAAACCCCAAATTATGGAGGAGACCAACGGAAAACTTTAGGAGCTGGATTCCGACGCAGAGGCCGAATTTTGGGCCCGTGTCAGACTCCCTCCCCCTGTGGAAAACATTCCTTGGCTTTAGAAAAGCCTCAACAAAACATTCATTACTGGCCCTAGAGTTTAGTGACCCATGACAACGCTTAAAATGGTGCCGGGAAGCTGGATTTGGATCGGCCTGGCCCTGGTCCTATCAACAGGCATTCTTCAAGCTGGAACAAGTAAGCTACTTCAAAAGAGTGTATTTGGAGTCGGAGATTTATTTAGCTGGCTGTTATGATTATGAGCCCTGATTAAAACAAAGGGAAGATTATATCCAAGGAAACTACTCAAGCGTTTGCTTATGTCATTGTCCAAAACATTTAGTTTTTTCCGGAAAAAACGATAACACTACAATTCCTCCAAATAGAGGATATCGCAAAAGGTGCCCAGCAAATCACTTTCAGATGGGATTTGTTCAAATTCGGTATACTTGAAGATGACAGTTACCTGAACAATATTTAAATGGCTCTCAAAGCTCCTCAATACGTTTTTGACTCTCCACGTCTACGCGTCACTCTAAGGTCACATAGAAAAATATCGCCTTCAGAAGTATATGATGACTGAAACTTGCCATACGTATAGGTGTATACGTATAGGTATATACCTCATGAACAGTGTTTAAATGACTCTTTAAGCCCTAGCTTGCTTTCTTGACCCGCTACGACACACTGAAAGGTCTCTTCGAGCTGATTTGGCGCCAAGTTAGCGGGCTTGGGAGTATAGCTACAGCTATGATTGTAAAATAAACATTGTTCAGGAGGTCAAGATGTATGAGTACATGAAGTTTCAGTCAAATCCATCTGAATGCAATTTTCCCCTTGTGACCTTTCAGTGACTTGTCAAAATGTGGTTTTAGCGCTTTGATGGTGATTTAAATATTGTTCAGGGTATATACCGACATTGAACAAAATCCATCTGATGGTGATTTGCTGTGTACTTTATGAGATATCCTTTGTAGTTTTCAGCCCCAAACCTTATCTAATCTACTAACTTAATCGAACATTAGCAGCTCAAGATAGCGGCGTTTAATTCTCTACAACCAAGCTTATCCCTTTTTAAAATGAATTTAGGTAAACATTTTAGAATTAGTATTTTCAACTAACATCAACATAATTGTTGGCATCAAATTACATTTCCCTGAATTAAATTTAGCTGTTGTCCAAGATAGTGTTGGGTTAGTTGACCCTATATATGGCCTCAATAATACTGCAGCAAACAAATACCTATTGAATGTTTCATCTAACTATTATAAAATTACAGCCGATTTTGCACCATCCGCAACCTACAGGTCGCATTTCTCAACGTACGCTCA
>JAQFZY010000119.1:0-48898 GCA_034696285.1 Hypogastrura burkilli | reverse complement strand
TTATTTTAGTGCCACATAGTAATGCAACTGTCACATTATTGTACATACTCATACTTTTGTACATACCTATATATAGGCGTGAGATTAATTCTCTTTGATTTAATATAACTACAATTTATACGGTATATATGCCGTTCTGACATAATTTTGTGACATACCTCTGGCAAAGTTGTATTTAGCTGAGGATCCCTTACAGGCCTGGATTTCAGATGGCTCCAGCCCAGCCCCTCTTTTACACGTTTAATTTGATTTAATGCAAACAACCCGAGGCGGGCCCGTAACCGAAACTTCTTTACTCAGGAATCCAGTTGGTTTTGGGTTCCCGGCGGGATCCGCCGCGGAGTGAGGACAAGTTAGGGGAAATATTAAATTCTCTGTGGGGAGGTGGGCCTAATGAATTAGATTACCGGGCCTGACTAAATCCGGGATTATTTACTTTTTAATGTTTTGGCAAAGGAATTAGTTGTGTCTGGGGTCCGGGGCCGGGTCCCTTAAAAAGCCAGTGCATTACTCTTAATTAATTGCCTGTGTTCGATTTGGATGGTCCCGTAGAGTCGGACTAGGCAGGGGATCCGATCCCTCTGGCTGGGACGGGAACTAGGTGGTGGGATCCGTATTTCCTGGCTCTAATTTCCCTACCCGAGTCCCCGCCAGCCCAACTGTTTACTTTCAATGAATGGGATTTTGACAAAGTTGGTCTTATGAAAAGCGTGTTGAGCCAGAAGGAAATTGAATTAGTTTAGCCGGTCCGCTCACTCTCTCTGAATGTTTTCTCATGTGAAAGGAGGCTTAATGAGAGTTTTAGGCTCCAAGGCATGGCCGAGGAGCACAGAACAGACTCAACTCCCCAAAATATTGGGACCGAGTAATTGTGGGGAGAGGAGACCGGGGTAATGTCTGTCGATCTTGGTACGCACAATTCATAGCTTGGCTCCTGTGGAAGTGTACCTCATCACGCATGTAGTAAGTAGACCCGCAAATAATTACTTAATTAGTTATTGGCTATATCCTGGAATGAGGGACCATAATTATCCACTGGCACTGGATACTTTGTTCCATTGTACCTGCATCCGATTGTAGAGGTTAACATTCTTTTTCAATGTGCGGATTCTGTATCGAAACAGGTCAGGCATGTACTGTATACTGCTGTGCTACAGTGTTCAACATAGGAAGCAGTACTATACTTATGCTATATTATTTTTTGTACCAATCAAAGTAAATAGTGCGTATCAGAGATACTTCGGAATTTTGAACGTGTATTAAGGAACGCCATATTATATTCTGAACGGCCCTGTGTCAAAATTCTGCATGTCATAGAAGTAGATTCCGCCTTCTGTATGGGCGTGTACTGTACTCTGGAAGGATTGCGAAGGAGCGTTATTCTGTTATAAATTCATGTTCATAAATTTCAAACAAAAATTGAGAATTCTGCTAATCTTCATAAACATAAGTTAGATCGTAAATTCCTTATTCTCGACGACTGTCAACTTGCATGAAGCATATGGCCAATTCTGCATTAGTACAAACATTTCCATGAACGTAAATGGGAATAAGCATTATCGTCTGAAGCACCAAACAATTATGTAATTTTTGGAATTACAGAAATGAGAGATTACGGTTCCTACATATACATAGAACTATTTAGCTTACTAAATCAATGATAAGGACTTGAAGGAATTTTATTGAGGTAAATTTTAAAAAAATCTAAAAGTTCACAATGGGGTATAACTATATTAATTTTATTACTTATAATACCTATAATAAGGTTTTAAATTCATTGTTTTATATAATCATGATCGTTTTGATTTGTTTACAGCCTGAAGAAGTATTTATTTCGAAACTATTCGCTGAAATAAATCATACCAATTGATACTACTGACTACTGTCTGCTGCCTGGTTTAGATGCAAACACTGATTAGGGACAACTATCCTCAGAAGATACTGACCGCTATACCATAACCCGGACAATAGATTCTGGAATGAGCTAAACACGGAAATTGTCGAACTCTACTATGTATGTATATGTATCTCCTGGTTCAGAAAGCGTATAAATGATCCTACCCCGCATATTGTAATACCTACTTGAATCATCATGCATGTGGATCCTGATCCCCTCCTCTAACAAAGGCCTGCTATTAGGTGAAACATAATTAGGGGCCTCCAAGTGGTTCCTTCCTCCAGCTCTCCCATAGTAAAGGATTGGCCAACAAGAGAGTAACCTAACTCAACCACGAGCCCGTAGCCTTGGCCGGAAATCCGTCCACACACTTTGACACATGACTGAGCCCCGAGAGACGGAAGGGGACCTGCCCTCCTTTGAAACTGATAATCCAGATGCAGGTAGACCTTTCCTGGCCAGCCGAGCTCCCGAGACATGACACCGACCCATGTTTCCCCCATTACAAGGAGTTCAATTGCGGGCCCGTGTGCTCAGCTCAACTGGAGCGGAGGCTAGGGCGGGCGGGCGGACTAGACCCGAGTCCCGCTCTCCGCCCGCATCAGTCCTCCTCACCAACTCTCTCCATCAACACGGGGTCGGGCTGCTCCTGCTGCTGGAGCAAATATTTGATCAGACTATTGTACACAGGGGCCCAACACGCCGGGATACCAAACTTTCCCTTCCAGTGGGTTCCCAAGTCCAGGGAACACGATCGGGCTGGCCCTTTGTGTGGCTCGGGACTCGGGACGGTTTAGGCCACATACCGCCCGCCTTCTGGACCCTTAAAATAAAAGTTTGGGTTACTCGGCACGCAGCCCCCGGCTTGACACGGACGGATTGGAAGTACTTAGAGTGGACAGGAGACCGCTTTCTCGGCTCGGCCACCAGAACCTTATTACTACAGAGGAGGGGTAAGTCCGGGCGGGTGGCTGGGTGTGAAAGTTGGGAAAGTATACTATGTTAAGGTTGACGATTCTACGTACTTGGACATACTGGAACTCAGTCTTCGGAAACTTCGGAAGTCAGACCACTTTGGAATTTAAAAGGACGATTTCATAGAGACCTGTCGTAATCCAACCTAATTTAGTTGGTGCTATTGTAATTAATTAAATTATAAAATGAGAATGGATGGAAAAATTTGTATTCTTCAGTATTTTTCCAAGGATAACTCTGCTGCCGATTGTTTGGGAAATTGGACAGTAGTCAGTCTGGGAAGTCGCATTCAATTAATGCAATATTTCATATAGGGATCCTATTCATTGTCTTCTTGCTAAATGGCAGCCCTGAACTCAAACTATTACATGCCCTTTGCAATGGTTCAATTTATTCTAAAATTATCGAGAATCTTAATATTATTGTGATAAATAAAAGTGGAAATAAGTACTGTATTTTTTTGAAATTTCGTAATTTCTACGATCCATTTAAAAATAATTTCCACCCATTGAACGGGCGAGAAATGTTTTATTTGGGCAGCCCCTTAGCAAAAAGTAGAACAATAGATTTTAAATTACAAAAAATCAGAACTAGCCCATCTATTTACTAATGTATTTAAGTTCAGGCCATGGAGCCTAATATGGAACCTAACTCTAGTTTAAGCGGAATTCAGCCGACTTACATCCTGGAATTTTGTGTAGAGCGGAATTTTTTCCCTTACCAATGTTTTCCCTTTAAATATTACCCGTGTGATATCTGTACTTTCCCCAGCTGAATGTGAGGCCGTAACATTTGGTCCGCATATTGGCTGGCAGACTAAGTGGTTAGCGATTTGGGGAGCAAATGGAGGAGACTGGGAAAGACGGATCCGAGTGAGGATGGGGAAGTTGGCCGGACCCGAGCCCTTGTCTCCCTGATTGAAAGGGAAAGGGGTGGGCCGGGCTGGAATTAAATCAGGGACGAAATCAAGGGGAAAACGGAGAGAGAGAGACCCAGGGAGACTTTCTTCTTCTTAAGGGGCAGGCATAGGGAATGAGGCCGGGATCCGATTTCAGCCTCCCTAAAACCCACTTAGTTCCAAGACAAAATGTTTGCATTTCATTTCCAGTTTCCCCTTGGCTTGGTTACTTTTCCGGCCTTGGGTTGGGAAGGGGCAATTAGGGGGAGAGGCCTCCAGTCAAGGCTCCAGGCAAGGAAGGGAGGGACTCGCTTAAATGGGTTCCGGATCCGGACCCGCTCTACCTCAATTATGAACATTTCCTTGAATCAGAGGGACCATTCAATGTAATCAATAGGATCCAATATTGAAACTATTATGCCAAAATATAAGGTTCTTTGAAATGCTAATTTTAGGTCTGACTTCGCCAATTTAGACCTCGCTCAATGTACATACTAACCTATCTGTAGCTTTAGCCTAGAAGCAGCAAAAAGAAATCAATCTTCGGAAGTGCCGGTGTAATCGTTGGAGTGGGAGCAGTTTGTACAGGCACATGATTTTGAACCTAGACCAAAATTGACCCCGGCTGCAGTTTAGCTTCCAGTGTGATGACGATGACCTATTCCTCCATTGGGTCCCTTGTGTCTGTTAGTCCCTTAAGATCCCCCATAGCCCAGCCTTTATGCCTCTGAATTGAATCCGCACTCCTCCCCAACTCATAAATTATTGGGCTCTATTATCACGACTGAGCCCTAACCTCGGCACTCTGCTCCCTGGTGACCTCCCCCCTAGCCCAGCCGCTTGTTAGCAAAGTAATGGCAGAGGCCTGAGAGAGGGAAGCTGGCTGGAGGCCCGAGGACTCCGGGAAAGTGTCAAGTATCAAAGGGCCCGGGGAATCCCACAGGTTTTTCCGGGGCCCGGCTCCGGAAGTCCTCCTTTTGTTTTGGGAGTAGGTATTCCATTAAAAAATGTGAGAGTGATCCTGGGCCTCGTCATTTACGTAATAATACAGAGAGTGGAGTGGTTGGGCCCAAGACTTGAGGTTCAAGGGCGGAGGGATCCAGTAACCAGGTTCCAGCGGAATTGGAGACAACCGGTGTCTGGAGCATGTACCTGGTGGCCTCGTAGGATGTGTGTTAAGGCTTCTCGGTTGGCTGGGTCCCTGATTCAAAATCATATATCTTCCTCGCTTCATAACCTCCGAGTGTTTCCTGGGTTCCCAGGCTGGTGGTTGGGGATGTAGAGTGGGGTCCAGGGATTCCTGGGAGCCTGGGTGGGAAAATCAGTGTCCGAAATGAGCCCTATCATAATTCCTTGGAAATATGTTTTGGTGCTCCTGAAATTCCTACACAATTTGGATTCCGTATGTTTGAGCTAGTATGTAATATAGCTAAAGGCGGGGCTTTTTCAGATGATAAGAAGGTCTAAAAGACATGCTGTCGATAAAAATGTGTCACACAGGCTAACAACTATTTCTGCATGTAATTTCAGAAATATTTCTTTCTAACCTAGTATTTACAATGAACGGCATTTACGACGACACTGCTTTAGCTCACCAAAGGTCTAATTAATTAAATAGGTTTTAAATAAGCCAATTTAATTTATAGGAACATTAATCCATTTTGAAGATTGTGGGTCAAAAATCTTTAAAATAAAAAAATCAAAACGTGCAAAAATCCTATGCTCCTATTACAGGTGTTTGCTGAATTAACTTAATTTTAACGCAAAGACTATCCAAATTGCAAACAATTAAGTTAAGATATGTAAGAAATAATAGTGGGAGGAAACAATCATTTTGTTTTATATTTTTAAGTAAATTCTAAGGGTTACATATGAATAAGTAAATGTCGTAAGACATCTAAGTAGATTGGAGCACTTGAAAAGACAAAAAATGCTGGTTTGGATCCATCCAACATTTACCAATAAGGAAAATAGTGAATTTCAAAGCTAACTATTTCTGCCTTCTCAGACTGACCAGTCAGCCAGCATGCGTATCGGTGAAAATAAGGAACTTTATTTCAGTGTTGACCTTAACAAAATGCGTATGCGTTAATACGTGTTCTTGCTAACGATGCACAGGATAAAGGGATTTTACTTTCTGCATATAAACTACAAGTAAAGACAGAGAATACAATGGACCCCACAATGAGGAGAAGCCCATCCCATATGCCCACGTAATACAACCCAGAGAGCCATCCTTATGCTGACATGGTTTTGATTTCAGGCCGGACAAGCAGCTAGCAGACCTTGAGGACTGAATCAAATTATTTCCCGTCAGAGCCCTTGATCGTATCTTCCCTCAATCCTGGACCAGGATTCATTCCCCACAGGCCCAGAACTGACAGTCTCCAGCATTAGCCTACATCAGCCACCCGCATAAAAAAAGAGGGAACTCCTCCGGTGCGTGTGGCTAATCTCTTAGATACCCTCCTACCTACCAACAATACCAACTCCTACCTAATTCAACAACTTACTACAACTGGGTCCGAGAACTTCCCCGCAAACCAGGATCATCAGCCCTGCGGTCTGGCCTGGCCTAGGCAGAAGATAGAATAAATAGAGGGGAAGGAACTAGGAAGTGGGCTGGAGGTTCCTCCGGACCCAAATCATCATAGCCCAGCTCAGAGTGAGTAGGAGGCTCCTCAAAAATTCATGAGCCCCGGACCGGCTACTAGGACTGAGCTTAGGATGACACTTGAGTCTCCCGTCAACCCGGCCTCGCCTTTGGAGGCGGCGGAAACCTCGAGGGTCCCGGCCTGAGTCGGGCTTTCTCCAAATCAGGCGGGGAGCCTACAGGCTGTTGATCCGAGAGCCCTTAACACTCCCGACCAGAGAAACACTTAATTATTTAAATAAGCCCTAATAGGCTTCCTGACTCAAGGAAAGAAACCAGGGAGGCAGAACCGCAGGATGAGGAGCGCCTACGGGACCCGCGTCATACTCCTCCTAGTCGTTGCAGGTAAGCAGGAAATTCAAGTTTTAGTAGTTTTTAAATACCCTGTATTTTTTATTTTAGAATTACACTTTGTACGGAAAAAATAGACGTTACGCATAGGCCTAACTTAATCTAACCTAACCTAACCTGACCTCCTTCAAACGATTCTAACCTTACCTGACCTAAATTTAAATCATTCTAACCTAACCTGACCTAATTTAAATCATTCTAACCTATCCTGACCAAACTTAAACTATTATAACCTAACATAACCTTACATAACTTAAACCATTCTAACCTAACCTGACCTATCTTAAACCATTCAAACCTAACCTGACCTATCTTAAAACATTCTAACCTAACATGACCTAGATTAAAACATTCAAAGCCAACCTGACCTAACTTGAACCAGTCTAACCTAACCTGACCCAACTTAAACTATTATAACCTAACCTAACCTGACATAACTTGAACCATTCTAACCTAACCTGACCTAACTTAAACCATTACAACCTAACCTAACCCGACTTAGTCTAATTCAACTATAACAGTAACTCAACGCGTAGGGAATTATACAGCCCTAACGAAACCTGAATTAAATTAACGACTTAACAGTTTGCATTATCCGGTAAAATTTAGATTATTCCGGGCGAAAATTTTTACCAATTTTTATATTTGTCAATATCGAATGTCAAAAAAATTACGCACAGTATGCGGGGGGTCAAAAATAAATATTCAAGAAGATTCTTAACTCATACGGAGCAGAAGTCATGAACCCAATTCATTGTTTTCTATGGATGTGCTACACAGTGGCCAAGTTAAGGCACCCGGCTGTGTCAAATGGGACGGAACCCCCATTTTTATTGGAGACTTATATCACTATCGCACGTAACGATCTGGACCTGTGGCATCCACTAAATATTGTTCTCAATAGAGCCCAACTTAAGTTCTTAAAGGGATCCGAAAAGTTCCTTACAAAAATGTACGGAGACCAGTAGTAGTCCCTCCGAGGTTTGACCAATTAAAAGTATGTGGCTGACTGGACACTATTCCCTGGAAACAATTTGTCTTGTTTGGGACTCAAAGGCGGCCGGACAATAGGCCTGACCCTTGTCAGAGATAAGGCCCACTGAAGAATTTATTACGGGGACTTCCTTCCGCCCTATCTATCTCTGCTCGGGTCCAAACTTACTGTAGTGCGTACCCCTTGTTTGCCTACCTCCAGAAAATTGGGCTTAATTCCCATAAAGTACTACTATTTTCAAAAGGTCCCCGACGAGGAGTCAATACTAAAAAATGGATCGGATTACGTAGCCCCTGGCTCCCCGTCTGTGTGTGTGTGTGGGGAAATCTGGGCCGGAATTGAAATTGAGCGTTGAGGGAGCCTGGGCCGCCCTTTCCCTGCATTATTTATTCCCGTGCGGGGGAGGCCCCTTTACTCGTAGTAATGCTCATCCTTCTGTTTTAGAGCAGAGGTTCTTACTTGTTGATTGGTTTTTTCCCGACTCTCCCCTCCCGCAAGAAAGTGGAGAGAAAGTTAAAGGAATTTCATTACAAAGTGAATGGAAACGACAGGTTGTTGTTTGCTCCACAACTATTTATAGGGCAGACAGGCTGAGACAACTACGGGCTACAGGATTCTATTTAGGGCCACTCCACGAGCCAGGTCCCTAAAGTTAAGGATCCCTTTGGTCGAGTCACAGATAAATCCAGTTAGGCCGAGGGCTAAGGCCGACACGATGGATTGTAGTTCCCGATTCGGGCCAATAAAGCCAACCGGCAGGAGTGACAGGAGGAATAGATTTGGTACCGAAACTGAGGACTCATTTTTGACATTCATTCGGATGGGAAGTGGAGTGAAAATTTATAAATTAAATTTTGAGAGAAACACTTTTTCGTTTATTACGCAAAAGTAGATAACACAGTATAGGATTTGCGGCATTAAATAAGCTTGTTATATTAAGTTTAGGTTTTTTTAAGAGTGTTTAGCATAGAGACTGCCTGAGGTAGGAACCAAAAGTTCCAATCATTTAACATTACACTTCCCATCCGAATATATATATATATATATATATATTGCATATACTATATATAATATATATATATCACATATCTGTATTAAGCTACATATTAAGCATATTGGTGTTTTCTAGGTTAGATTTGGAAGACAAAGAAAGTCTTCTTTCCCCACTGACTGTAGATATTTTATTAGTTTAAAAAAAAGTCTAAATGCTAAAACCTGTGTTTTTGATCTAGCATTGAATATAAAGCAAAGAATAGTTGTCCGCCAAAAAATTTGAAAACATAATATCTGACTTGAACTCGCAACTTGAATCCGGAAGTTGACCATTCAGCTTGTTGCTTGCTAGCTGTTGAATGAATTACCTAACCCATTGAGTTCCAAAGCGAGTAATTCCGCGTATTATCCACCTCCAAACCAGAGCCTCGGAATTTACATACGCTGGGTAATAATAACCTTGAGCGGAGGCTTATCCTGCAGTGAGGCCTGAAAGTGCCGTTTTTGGAGTAAATTACATCCGCCGCCGAGCCTAGGCTGGCCTTCCGGGAAAACTGTGCCGGGTCGGAAGATAATCTGAACATAATAAAAGGGATATTTAGGCCGGGCTAAGCGTCATTATTATAACTAGTTCCCCCCTGCATAATACAAGGTATAATCGTAGTTTAAAAAAGAGGCCGGAGAGCCCGGGTAATAACCGGCCCCATAATGTCCTACTCCAGTTCCAAGTGGGTACTCGCCTCAAGAGGGCCTTATGGGTGATTTCCTTACAAATGACCCCCCTTTAGTTTCAAGTCCGGAGAGAGCCTCCGCCGAGGACTTTCTCCACACTATCAAGGGGGATATGGGCACTAAAAGTTAAGCAGGTAGAGATAGGGCCGGGCCGAGGTTTATTAGGCCCAGAAATGCATTATAATTTGAGCTCGGAGCCCATTCCGGCGTAAACAGATAATTCTGGCCAAAGTCATGTTTTGGCTGGGAAACACACTTATCTCCAGCCCACGGAGGGAGAGTCCTCCAATAGTTCTCAGAGACACTAAAGCCGGGTTTCAGTACAATAAGCTATGCATCAACCTGGGTCGAGAATTCCAGGTTGAGCCTGAGAAAGAAATTTGACAGTCCCTCTTATAAATTAAATTTAGCTATGGAATTCCTTATTTAAATTAATCCGGGATTAGGCGCCATTCACAGGCCCAATATTGGAGGGGACCCGGAAGTCCCCACCGCGCCGGGCTGGCTTAGTAGTAATTTTGGATTCAGGTCAGAAATGAGGCCCATTATAGAGGCCGTAAATTTGCATACAAGTTGAGCATAAGCTTCCGCTCCCACTCCATCAAGTCCGTTAAATAATTTAGAGTTAGTTTAATGAAAGGGGCATAAAATTCCCTTTAGTCGAAACCCGAACCCCCCCATAAAACTACAGAGAGGGACTGGAAAAAAGGGATTGGGAAAGTTTGTCCAGCCAAGTCCAAAGGGAGACCGTAGTCGGGATCGGGAGTAGTATGTAGTAGTTACTACATAGAGAGACAAAGTAGAGGATCCTCTCCAGCAGCCTAGACTCTGTATTTCAATAATGGGTAAGTACACAAAGGGCTTTGAGCCTTGGTTAGGAGTCCGCAAACTCTATATATTATGGAGGCGTAATATCCGAGGGAATCCGGGTCCGGATCCATGTCATACTCACCCGATTTCGGGTTTCACTCAACTTACGGCCACACAGGCTAAACCATTACTTTTACGGCTCTCAACTCCGTAGTACTACGCGGTGTGTATATGTATATGTTACGGATCCTTTGGAAAATTGGACAGTCACTAGCTGTATGTATACTGGCTGGCCTGTTCGTGAAACCGAATTCAATCAATAAATTATTTAATATTGAGATGTAGGTATCATTTTATTTATTTCTAAATATTTTCTGTGGACCAGAATTTGATGCTCTTTCAATAGGTCAGTCTACTTTACAACGTTCTGTTTAAAAGTTACTTAAAAAACGAAATTACATAAATACTCTTGCTCCCAGTCGGATTTGGTACCTATATATTTCTTAATTTTATTTTTATGTAAATTCCAGTAAATGTAAAATAATTGGCGGAGTTGGGAAGAGCATAAAATTTTTTTGTGGAGTCCGCCTTTGCCTTTCAAAGAAGTAAAGTAATGGATTCCAAAATGAATTTTTGGATTGATTGGATCCGACTTTTCCAAGTGCTTAGTGCTCAGTCAGTATCGCAATCATAGAGCCCAATTTCCTAAACAATCGTCAACATACATTCCACTATTACTACATAGTAGGGGTGCACCAGCCTTAAAATGAGTTGAGTTCGGACTCTGTTGCTCCACCTACTTTCGGAAGTTCGAAGAAAAATAAGAGGGAAGAGTCCGAGCGACGAGTCCGAGAGAAAGAAGAAGCCCTTTTACTGCGTAAAAGTACCAGGCTGAGAGGGAGTTTGTTCTCTTTGTGAGAGATGGGAGAGATTTTCCCTCTTTATTTTTTTTTACGGAAGAGTCCGACAACTTCCGAAAGTGGGAGGAGCTACGGAGAGGTAAACTTAAGCAAGTGAGCCGGGTGGACCACTAGTATATAGCTATCCGCTCTGCATGAATCCCTATTTGCCTTTGAAATCCGAACTGGGCAGGGGAAAGTACACAGAGAGGAGCTGGAACTTGTTTCTGACGACGACGGAGCTCCCTCATTCACAGCAGCCCCGTTTTTAGTCCAGTCTTAATTATTAAAGGAGAGTCCGTCAGGCGGAAGATATGACTGCCGCTACGAGTAGTTCCATCCTCTGTCCTGTCTGTAGATAGTCTCATTTTTAATCTCCTCAAAGGACACCATGGACTATTTGAACAGACTTAGTGCTCAAATAATGGATAAGCAAATAGATGATGATGATGAGTGATGATGCTGGGTTGGGGAAAGTTGGAATATCTGTGGAGACCCTCCATCTGCGTACTACCACTACCTATGTATAGTCTACAGTGCAGATATCTAATTACTAGGAAATACAGAAGCTGTCTGAAATAATAGTACCTAGTACAGCTATATAGCTCACTTTAAAATGACGAAGGCAGGATGTCCGATTAATTATCAAATTATACTAATAATGATTACTCATATGGGAACGAAATTCTGCACTTTGAATCCAAACATTATTCAACAGGAATAATATATACTAGGCCTTCCTGGGTTTCAGAATTTGAATAATTAACCTGTTTTTGTTAATCGAGCATTTCTCTATGTAACGCGAAAAAGTTATTTCTGCGGATATTCCTTAATAGTTATTATTTTTGCAGAGGGAAAAATGCTAATTGCTGTTAAGGTCGTTTTAATAGATTGTAGCTTATTTTTTAAATACAGTAATGAGGCCGTTTTACTTAGGAGCGCGAAACCTTCTTTTTAATTATTTTGTTTAGCCCGAATTCAGTATTTGTTTAGTTCATAGTTTAACAGAAGGATTGTAAGTGTGCATTTGGACAGCGTTAGAAATGATGGAAGAATATTGTCATATTAATATTACTCCATTACGTATTAAGTATTACATATTATCCAGTTAGTCATTAAATAATACATTAATTATACTATAATTGTCCTCACAGGCTCACAGAACAATCATGATCCATTCCTTTTCAAAATAGGACCTGCATCCTATTTAATGCTAATTACTGGAAACTTTAATAATTGTTTAAAGCATGGAAAAGCCGTATGAATAAATTGAGAGGATATGAGAATGAGCCTAAGCAGCCGGATTTTGAGCAGGCATAAGAACCTTTCCCCAACTTTTAATTGATTTAAGCTACAGTTGTCCAAAAAGTTATAAACCAAGGAAGCCATCATCTCCGGGAATTTCCAGTTCTCTGATTAAAAGTGAAAGTCTTAACTGAATCAGCGGGATTAACGTAGTTTTGAGGCTGAGCCCTCCTTCCCTCCCGCCCCCTTACAAGTGGTTGTCCTTTCATTATAAATAATAACAGAACTAATTGAATTACGCGCCCTCTAGAATAATACGGAGCCGGGAGAAAGTTAGGGAAGCTTTTCCCCTCGGCTGAAGGGCTTGGATACTCTCTTTTTCGCATACTAAGGAAACACAGAAATAGGCCGCTGGATATGAATGGGACTTCTCCCCAATTTTTCATCTCCTCCGTTCAATTACAGGACCACTTACTCCAGGACCTCCCTAAATAATAATATAGTAAATGCACTTATGTCTCGGGGAAAGACAAAAATGGTTGAGTAGCTCACAGTCAAAGGAAGAGCCGTATACTTGCTCTGTATCTCCATACATGTACGTACATCCGTATGATGGGCTAGAATAATATTTTGTTTCTCCTCCTCGTACGTCAGAGTAAGAGGGGGGCTCCTTGGAAGTTATGGAGTTCCAGCACAGAACTTTCCTCTAGTACCTACCTAAAATATTTTGAGCAGCAGAGTCAGATCTGGTCTGGATAGAGAGACAGGGAGAAATTCCATCCCTCTTTCCCCAGTCCCACACCATTTATTTCCACTCTATTAAATCAATTTTATATGCATTCATATCCGGGGCGGGGGGCTGGAGGGATGAATCAGATTTATGAATTGGGGAGACGGGATTATCATATTATTAGCTTGTCGGCTCCGAAGGCCCCGAGCTCATTTGGGGAATGGACAGTCACTTTTCCGCGGCAGTGGGAGCCCTTGGGCCCAAGATTTATTTGGGGCGGGATGGAGAAAGCAATCATACTTTGAAGCCGAAGCCGGACTGGATAACAATGTCGTACGGGGTCAAGGTGCGTGGGCTGGGATTCTCATAAAGTGCTTACGCTTCCATTTTCCTCTTCTACGTCAATTCCGTATAGCGCTGACAGAGTTTTTTTTTACTTGCTATTACGTATTCGAACGGCTCAAGAATGTAAACTTTAGCCTTCAAATGAATTACGCAAATTACTAAATATATGTAATAAATAGGTTAAGCACATATTCCATATTTTCTTTTGGGTTAAAGCGTATACTTTTGTACACTATTAAATACAAGCAGTATTCCCCAAATATTATATATGAAATATTTTTATTCCCGAAATAGAATAGATCCGGATTTTGTATTTCCATCAAAATTTTATAATTTTGCCAAATTTTAACCCCATTTTGATTACAGTATCTTCGGACCTTCCTCCCAAATTTATCCACCTAAATATTTATATACTTAAGCCTAAGAAAAATACTGACCTTTCGGCTAAAAATTACTCCTTGTGTCCTTGTTCTAAATAAAACGCACAGCCTGGTTACAGAGGCCTAAAGCTTTCTTTAACTTTTTTGAGCAAACCCTCTGCAAAAATCCGTATTTGTTGTCATAATTCAGTACCTATCATAAGTCATAATAATAAGTCTAGTACGTAGGAACTCAAAATCTAAATTCATGAGCCGGGTAGTGCATGTATGTATCTGGTTGGCCTTTGGGCTGGCCCAGGGCAATTAAGCATTTCCCCCGGTTTTTGAAGCACTAGGTCTGGGAACTCTATTTGGCCCAGAGTAAAACTTTTATTGGAAGTAATTTAGGGCCCGGAGAAGGCGGGCAGGGAGGGAGACAGTGAGGACTTGATGGATCACCCGTCGTGTCAAGATCACGTAGGATCCTTCTCCACTCCCAACTAATTTTATGTACTCTCCTACTACAACCAAGTGGGACTTCCATTTTCCCACTTTCGGGGAAATGTGTTTGGATGTGCCTAATCCATTACGAAACTGGCCTCTCCTGTCGACTCCCACGCCAGCCGGCCACTCATTTCTAGGGAAGGAAAAGAGGCTGGAGTATTTAGGGAGATTTTCCAATTTTTGGGGTATAGGGCTCATCCATGGAGGAAACTATGCAAATCCAGTCAAAATTAATTCTTAAACTTTTGGGCATTTTTGGTTTAAAGTTTGGAGGATTGGGCGGTTGGTCACAAGTCAGAATTGAGAGGCTGGGCATGAGACCACTTTGAGCCTCGCCTTGAGCAGGCCTAACTTTTTCCATTCTCAAAGTTGGCTAGTGCGGAGGCTCAATAAACAGGAATACTGGAATACTGGTCAAACTCAAGTTTAATTAGGTTGAGCGGCAGTATAGCAGGGAGACGGATGGGCCGACATTTTCCCAGACCCTCAAAACTTTTCCTGGTGGAAACTAAGGTTTTGGTCCAAATCGTCACGTCAGACCCAATATCTGCTAAACTACATAAACTTTTGCATGGGGAAATGAGCAGTGCTCATGCAGGCCAAGACACCGTCAACTCTGTATTTGGATATTTCAGTTTAGGCACGATAAGTTAAACTTTCCTGACCAATCCCTCAGCCTCAAAGTCCTATTTGGACTTATGCAGATCCGAACCCGAACTGCCTTTTTTTTGTAAACTCAGACCTTTCAGGGAAAATTAATTTCTCAGAAAAATTACTGCGTTCCGATGTATTTAATTAAGTGGTCGCATATGGTTGTATATGAATCGAGTACGGATCTGTTACAAAAAAAAATTTAAAAATATTTGTGTAAAAATTCTTGTCAATATCTTTTTTACAACATTAAAAATAAGCCTAATTGAACGTATTTATCTGTTAAAGGGATTAATATCATCGAACCTAATCCCAAAATCAACGGAATGAAACTGACTTGGATTTAGCCGGTTCCGTTTAAATCAATACACTTTTAGGATACCCGAATTGGCATAGAACGTCCTAAGCTGTAAAGCCGTAGTTACAAGGACACAATGCCAAGGGTTTCCGGTGCCGGGAAATATGGGCGTAGTAAATACTGTAGTAGGAGGAAGGGAAGAGTTGAGAAGATGTGTTTGGAATTTAACAGGTCCGGAATACAAATGAGCGTGTCTATAAACAAAAAGAAATTGTAGTCCTACTACTCCGTCCCCCCTCCCACCAAGGGGAGCCCCAAACTTCCTACTCTATGGAAATTTGAAAGGCAGGGAACAAATGTAGGGAAAAAGTTCGGGGGGGGGGGGGGAAAGTTGTTTGGAAGGACCAAGGTAAAATGAATAAGTATATTATGCCAACTATTTAAATATTGGGGGAGAAGGGCTCCAAACATTTGGGAGGGGGCTCCGGGCCTGGGAGAAAATGACTCTCCGCCGGTGTCCGTACTACGGCAGAGGGCCCTATAAATTTATAACAGCAGGAGATGAGAGATTCGATAAATGGGATTTAGGCAGCCTTTAAATCTGCCAACTGCAAAGAATCTGTCCCATTCCTCTCCCTCGCCGCCCCCCATTCAGGGAAGGGACCCGGAAAACAGAGGCGGCCCCGCACTACCAAACCAGCCCCACTCACTCACCTAAGCCCGCTAAGCGAGGAGCCGAGCCCGGATTCCGGGACCGGGACCCTACTAGCACTTACAACCTAAAGAGAAACATGTCGGGATGGAAATGAATCTAATGTTAAATCATGATAACCCGCTCCGCCTCTCGACACCCGCCTCCCTCCCTTCCGCTCCGGCCCATTAACCCAGGCCCGCCGGAATAATCAGGGGCTCTAACTACACTTCAATCACCTATTGGCACAGACTATTTATTACGTGGCGCGAACGGGGAACAATTGGCTCCTTCAGGCTCAGAGCTACTGGCCTATGGCTGGAAAAAAGTGGTTAGGCTGGATAGGCACTAGGTACATGAGGAGCTTAAGTTTTAAATTTACCGAACCTAGGCCTATCTGCTCAAAACAAGAAACTTGGGTCCCCACGTGGCCAACCTAACCCAGCCTACAATTTAAAAAAAAGAGCTCCAACATAGCTTTAATAAAGTAGAATCAAGCCTAACGTCATCTAACCTAAGCTAACCAGTTCTACCGCCATCTAAGCTGTAATAGCCACAAATCCAACCTAACGCCATCTAGCCTAAACCAATCGTGGTTCTATCTGTACTATACGTAGGTATCAAACCTAGCTTATTCTCACTAAGCTTAGCCCGATATAACCTAAATTAGTGTAAACTTAAGTATTAAATTTGATTGCGAATTGTGAGCAGCCAATTATTTTGTTCCAATTTAAATTAATATATTTCGTTAGCCTGAAGCCGGAATCTGTGATCTCCTAAAAGTGAAAATAATGAATTTACAAATACAGATGAGGAGTGTAAAGGTGTGCATGGCAAGATGTTGACATTTAAAATGTGAATACGTACGCATACAATGTATGTAATACTACAGACTAGAAGACCACTCCCCTTTGCTTACTTTTATAATCAAATCGTTCATTCACACAAGTGTATGTACACAGAATAGCAAGTAACAAGTTACATTCTGAATATTTTCCCTTTCAAATTCTCATTGAAACTTGATTCTTAGGGGGCTGTTATTATGAGCCTGGATTAGGATTCCACATTCTAGCATTCTAAGGTATTAGTATAATGCAGGACGCAGGATACAGGATCATTAGTCTTTTTATTAAATTAGTTTCTATCCCCTATCCCCACGCAGTAGTAGGTATTCTACGTATGTACTACAGACTACAGTAAGCAATGTTTTGGAACGTAGTCGGATCTCGGATGGATGGCGAGACTCCGGGCTCTCAATAGGAGAAAGGCCGGAGCCTAATGAATGGCGTTTCCGTTGAATCCAATCCCGGCCTTCTTGGATAAATAAATTCGAGCGGATTCCCCTCCATCTGGATCCCGGCCCTACCTACACAAATAATAATATTATTTAATAAAGAAGTTATTGAAGAAGGAGCGGAGATAATAATATTCGGGCATTGTGTTCCCTACAAAGGTCCCATTATATCTGAGCTAGGGATCCCAAGAATTGGGAAATAGTCATAAGTGCTCAGCCTACCTTTCCATCGGGGGAAATTCGATGAGAGATAGATACCAGGAATTCCTTGGCCTCAAGATTCCTGGATATGGGCCTGTCCAGGGCCGTCTCCAGGATAGGGCACCTTGGACAGATCCTCAAAAGCATCCAAGCGATTGATTTTTACGGAAACAGTTAAATCTCTTTTAGGACTTCACTTCACATACTTGCCGCAGTTTTATTTTATTTTACCACACAATGTATAAAAATAAAAGCAGATTAAGCAATGTTATTGCTATGTGTTGGATAATATTAATACAGAAATGAAAACACTTGATTCCGCAAAAGTGTAGCTTTTCTTTTACGTACATAATTTAGACATTTAACCTTTTTTTAGTTGGCACTTCTTAAAATATATTTTAACTTTGCTTAAACATTTATATAAAAAATACACTTTAAAAATTAAGCATTAAATATATTCACATAATTCTCATCTTAGCGTTAACTGCCTCCGACTTAACACACACTCGTACGTGCTATATTTAGCAAAGTTCTTGTCAAAGGGCTTCAAAAAACTTGGAATAGAAATGGATGATATCTTGCGGCAAAAATATATTGAGATTTTACTGGAAAATTTACAATCCAAGCAGTTGTTTATGTTGCATTATGGCTTGGTTTGTTTGTTATGAGGCCTAGATCTCGCTGTTGGATTATACTCTGGAGTACACAACGAAAGTATTCATCTGAATGTTACAGTTTTTCCAGGAAAATCTATTGTAAAGGCTACAGAAAGAATATTAAAAGTACATGCCATATAATAAACCCTCCATAATTATCTAATCAGTAATTTGGGTCTGGATCCGTAAGCCAGTATCTATCACCGCCCCTGGAAGACTTTACGTAAATGACCCTGCCGTACTTCGAGCCACAACAGCGGGCGAATTCCGGGAAGGGAAGTCCGACGTAGTCCTCCGAGAAATCAGATCCAAAAATAAGAGTCCAAACTCCGGGCTCTGGTTTCACCTACTGTAGCCCTTGCCATAATTATACGTATTCCGCGGATTATAATAATAAGGGAGGCCTCGAGGAGCTTATTATCTTGATGAAAGAGGAGGCGATTAAACTGGAGTGGAGGTATAATTTAAGTGCTATTATAACACGGGCTCCCTATAATTAAGCCAGGCCTGACAGGCGGGAGTGCATGCCGTTGCCCTTAGCCAGCCCGCCAGCCAGCCCGTTCCCCATTGAGTCAGGTAATTCGCCGGGTAATTTTCGAGCTCATTTCCCGGTCAGGAACCGTAAACGGGAATCAATGGGTGACAATAAGGGAAATAGGATGAGCCGTATTTGAACAATATGGGGACCATTACGCGGAGGCCCAGGCTTAGAGATGGAGGGAAGCCCTTTACTGTTTGTAACGGGCCTCCCTCCATGCATATTGATTACAGAGCCCCTCTTATTGAAACTTTCATTTGAGGCTCAATTTGGAGGAGAAAGTGGATCACGGATCGTGAGCCTGATCTCGGAATGATTATGCCCAATTTCAGGGACGTTACTTGCATCCAGGACTCTCCCACTCTACGCCTTGAGCTCCGAGTTCCTTTTGAGGCCATAGTCTCTCTGGAAACGGATCCTCCTTCCATGCTCTCATGTTCGTTTCTGTGGAAAAAAAAACGACTTGCATTTTGCTGGCCGGATACAATTTACAATTGAGCAGAATAAAACTACTTGCTCGCTATACTAAACTAATCCTAACCCAATAGCATCTAATCTCACAGTAACATAACCTAATTGAGCTTACCGTATGCATAGTTAAGCTTATTCAACAGTCACGGGAAGTAAAGACTTTCATTTTGTATCACTTAATAATCATGCCACATAAGAAAATATACATAGCTTTTAGTATTGAACATCATATTAAGTTACGTTTGGTCTACAGAAGATGGCAATGTTTCGTATTCTTAGCAGTTCGGTTAAAGTAGGTTGAAACGCTTTATACTAAGAACCATTTCTGGATCAAATATTAAATACAAGCTGTTTTGCAATGAGGATCTAAAACCTGTATTTGGTTTAATATATAAATACATACTTACTGATGTGTGTATGCATAAACTTCGCAGCACGTACGAATACAAGCTAGATGCACGGATTTAACCTCAATATTCCTGTTATTGATCCAAATGATAGCAGTACGTTTCCGCGAATAAATTTGAATATATTCATTTCAGGATTCTAAAGCAAATGAAAAATTATTTTGAGTCTGGGAAATATATTTTCTAAAACTTCTAGTCCAAATACATTTCAGAGCACCGTTGACTTCAGGGACATTGCATTTCAGGGACTTATTTGAATTACGTATAAGCGTTGCGTAAAGGCGGAATACCTAAACGGGCATTTGAGTCTTGAGTAAGCTAACGTTTAATAAGCCCATTCCTCCTTAATTCATAATGATCCAATCCTCTCCTTTTCTTAATAGCCTGATTTGGGTAATCCGTTCCCGGGCCCGAGACATGTAATTATACCTGGGCCTTACCTTTCCCCATCCCAGGCCTATTTTAGGCACTGGGACACGTAAATAATTGTTTAACCTAAAAAGCTCCAGTTAAGTAAGACGGGAGACAGGGCTTGCTCCTAAACGCCTGTAAAATGAGCTGTTTATTTTGTGTCGGGGGGACCAGCAGGAGTTTAAGAAACTCAACAGAGCCTGCCCTATCTGACATCTCTCAATTTATCATGTAGCCTCGAGTTATAGTATGGGCAGGAAGTGGGGAAAGGTTTAGGCCGAAGTAGTTGTGGGGATGAGGCCTCTTAGATAAACAATTGGATCATTAGGTGAGACGATGAGGGGCTGGGGCTTCTCAAGGGGTCCATCATTCCTATTTATAGCCACAAGTAATCCCGGGAAGACAGAGAACGGCCTAATCATTCATAATCAGTGCGGAGAGCAGTTGGGCCAATATTTTAAATCTGTCCGCCCTCGAGTCCACGAAATATGATTCCTTGGCATTCAGGGAAATTAATTGGTTTGAAAGAGTGGGAGAGTGCCCGGCGCCAGGCTCAAATTGACTGTCAGGAGCCTATTCGTTTAGCTGGAGTATTCCTACCTGGAGCAGGGCTTCGAATGTTTCGGTTCAAGCCGGACTCAGTCCTACTTTATTATTTTCCATTCCAGGAACGTATGTCTTATTTCGAGTAATTATATCATTCTGCGCAATAAAACATTAATATTCTCGTCCAAGCAAACACCTAACCTAATTTCATATAATCAAACAAGAGTAGCTATACATATTCTGGATTAATAGAAATCAAGCCAACCCTAATTCAGCTTAATTAACAATTTGGATTTTTGTATTTTCCAGTAAAAATGATAACTTTTTTTTAAAGTGCTATTATTAAAATCTTTGATAATGAAAAAAAATGACCACAATATTTTTATTTCAAGCTTACATATGCCGCTGATCCGATTAAGGCTGCTAATCAAGTACAAATCAAAATTGCTATGCTTTTCCGGGAAGTTCCTTTTTTTTTAAATCATACTTTCCATAACGTTGGTTTAAAATTAACTTGGACTGTACAATTTTTTATTTACAATTTAAAAGTTTTTCAACATTTTGGATTCTGTTCCGCTCAGATGCCGATTGAGCTGAGAGCCCTACCTAGCCCGTTGAGTTGAGAGACAATCCAGGAGAACGCGACAAATGTTTTCTGGGATGTAAAATGACAAGATTTTTTTCTGCTCGTCTCCAGTTTAAAGGAATGATGTAGGGACCCGGGTTTTTTTTTAGAAGGCTTGAAGGAAGGGGGAAGTAAGAGGTGTCTTGAGGACAGAAGAAATCATTCATATTACTCTCTCTCTCTCTCTCTCTGCCTGGGAAGGCCCCTGACATAATACTATTTTTTGATAAAGGATCCTTCTCGGCCTGACTCAGACTTATAGCTGAGAGAGGAGGCTGGGCAGGGGCTGGGTGACATGATTGGGCTCTCATCGATATGAATTGGAGGATGAAATATCTACACAATACTTTCTCCTGTCCTCCGTCCCCGAACAACTGAGACGGGGATCCGGGACACAACCAAATAATAATATTTGTCTCGATTGTCGGAGCCACGCCTATTGTACCTGTTTCTGGATTAGGCTTATTTAACGGAGTCTGTCTGGTCTAAAAGAACACCTAGTATTCTGGTTCTTGTCCTAATTATTCTTTGTAAATGTAATTACTATTTATTACTAAATAATTCAATTGTATGGCTTCAAAAGCTAATAGGTACTAGCATATTTTATGTAACGCTGATATAAATTGAGAAGCGTATAAGCTCCGTACAATTTTCATAACCCACTGCGAGGCGAAATATAACAACATTAAAAAAAATCCGCATGCTTTGAAAATATTCAAAATCCGCAGGTATTCTAAATACAACAGATATTTATACAATAGTTTATTATGACGTTGACCGTAATTTCTGATTTTAGTGCTGGTCGGAGCTAGATTTCCGAATTACCCCAATTTACAAACTGTTCCCTTGAGGCTGTCCATAAAATAGGTCACAGTTGAGCTAATTTATAATTTTCGATTTCCCTTACGGCAAGGGAATACGGCTTTCCCCGATCCAAATGCTCCTATGTAGCCCAAACATACAGGTCTTACGGAGGTCTGCGACTTAAGTGCTAAAATTTAAAAATCTCACGCCCCTCCTCCACCCTTCTTTCCCTGAGTTTCTTTACGAGCCCATATCCTGGAAATAATTGGACAGCCCCCGTCTCCTGACCAATTTCAGGCTGGAGCCTCAGACGCCCGCCTATTAGGAGGCCCTCACGCAGATTAGACCGATGTCACACATGTAAATCCGCTCCCCCAGAGAAAGTCTCGCTGAAGAGCATTAGCCTGCCTCCGGATTTTATATGGGACACTTAGGACGAGGTAGACTTCCTTGAGTAGTACAGTAGGATACAGGATTTATCTCTGGAGCCATGCTCCGCTTAAGGCGGGCCTCTGACAATGACTCCGGGCGGGCTGGGGGAGGAAGGCATTCAAAATTCATCGATTAGCAATTCAGCCGGCGTCAGCAAAACTTTATGTTTGTAAATAAGGAGGAACCCCTAAAAATGTCATCCGGCGACCTCTCAACTTGGGCCCGGGCCTAGGCTCCGCGTACTTCCTTGGCTAGACTAGGCTAGGGTCCTCCGGGTTTTATGGGGGCCTGGATCCAAGAGGCCGGGCTCGGAGGGAGAAACAATGGGATGGGCCGGCTAATTATGGTGGGGTCATGTCTGCCAATGCCGAGCCTAATGTCCCCGTCATTTGTTTCCAGCAGGGTTCCTGGAAGGTGGGGAAGGGCGGCGGGAGAAGGAGCGGGCCGGCGGCCTCAACGTTCGGCTCGAAATACCAAAGTATCCTAAAGTGGGTGATCGTGTCATTCTGGGCTGTAAGTATGATCTGGGGACGGATACTTTATACACCGTGAAGTGGTATAAAGGGAATGCTGAGTTCTATAGGTAAGGACTGCCGGAACGGCCGAAACTTACTTAGTCATGACGGGTGTGCTGGGCAGGGTTGGGCATGGGGCCCAATCCCCATGCAGTTCCTATTCCTACATGGAGCGGATGCCAAATGGTTTCCAAAAATCTTAGTAATCACTTAACATTATCGTATTATTTAACCAACCTAAAAAATACTTTGGGCCAATTGTTCTGGGCACAAGAAACTGACCACTGCCACAGAAAGAGTTATACAGTAGCTCGAAGCCTAACACAACCTATCGCCTAGCCTAACGAGACCTAACCTAACCAGTCCTAGCCTAATACTTAAATTGAAATCTAGCTTAGTACATTTTAATCGGCTGCAATTTAAACTATCACCAAGTAAATCGAAATCTCTCACCAATTTAAACAAATTTCCTCACCAATTAGCGCAAATTACTCACAAATCTTTTCAAACTTTGTATAAGCAAAGTATGATTTATTTTAGAGTAATACGGAATTAAAACGCTAGAATTCGAAATATTTCAAAACTCTGGCGGGGAAATCTGATTGAATTGGTGAGAGATTTCGAATTACTTGGTGACGATTTAAATATTCCTCATTTTAATCAGACCTCGCTAACCCATTTGGAACCCCCACAGCCAGATAAGATAGTGACATAGTCCCGCTGCCTGTACTTAATGATAAGGGGTTGACATTAAATATTATGTGTGATATAGCCGGGCCTGACTTGATCTCTTTTCCTTCCAGGTTCACGCCGAAGGAGGCCCCCTCAGTGAAAATTTTTGAGTTCCCCGGGGAAGTTGATGTGAGTTCCTCTCAATGTTCCTTAGAAAGTACGGTAGAGTCGGGAAAAGTTTAAGTTTTCTCCTTTTGTGCCTGAGTTGGGCTAAATATTTGGATGTTGTGGGGGCGGGTGGCTGACCAAAACCAGTTAGTCCCACACAATAGGAATACCAATAGTACGAGTCGGATTCCTCCTATCATCATACTCATCGGGCCCGCACAGTGTCCCAGTTCTTGAGTCCGCTAGAAAGTCATCCTAGCTCAAGTACAGGGAGGCTTGGGCTCAATAAACTAAACCTTTCTTTCTCAAAGTCGCTTAGACTTAAGAATGATTTTTTCCCCTTAAAAAGTAGACTAGGAGATTGGGGTTCGGGAAAGCAGCGGCGTAGGCAGATTTTGGTTGCGAGGGGGTCCACAAATTTAGGAACTAAAAAAATTAGTCGTATTATATACTTTACCTCTAAAATCGTAGATTATAATAAATAAATTTGCCTTTTACCTATTTGTAGGTCAAACCAAACCTAATCTACAAATAGCTCAGTACAAAGCTATTCTCACAACAATAATTTTACGTAAAAGGGCGACCTAATGCCGATTTTTCACTCCTACATTCATTGTAAAATCTTTCTTTTCTGCAGGTACGAAGTTATTAGCTTCCGAAAGAAATTATGGCAATTAGATACAATTTTTTGAATTCACACAAAAAAATCAGTTAGGTTTCTGAGACCCTTTTGTGGGAATTTGGCAACACAAGAAAAGTCATGCAAATTCACTACTAAAAACTCGATATATTCTAAAATTGGACGGGGGTACGTACGCCAGCCTGCGGACGCCCCTTCAGGGAAAGTAGGTATAAGTGTAGGTCCATTCCGAGGCTGTAGGCTCTAATACGGTGCATAGTTCAAAACTTGAAATTGAGTCCTTCCTCTCGGAACACTCTCAAGTACCCGGGCAGTACATTTGATAGGGACTTGAATGAAGAGTTGTTCCCTCGCGAATTAAATTGTTCCTCACATTCCCAGGAAGAGAAGTTACAGTTCATGTAATGTATTCCGAGCCCACTTTTTTTTTGTCATGTTTCCCAACTTTACTAATGTTCTCTCGCCCTTTTGTTAACTAAAGGTTTATGAGCCTCTGTAGCTGGGATAGGAATGGCGACTCTTTGGGCCTCTGCTATTGGTTCTAGCTCAATTTTAAACTCAACTTCACAGTTCCCTTTAAACCCCAAAAAAGGGAAGACAATTAATGTCTATAACCTGCCTCCCAATTCGAATGGTTGTCCACATTTCAGAATCGGAATTCAAATTGGCAAAATGTAAATAGGGTCCGAAATTATTTAAAAAATACTTGCACTAAATAGACATAATAAAAATTAAAATAGTGTACAATAGCGGTATAGTACAGCCCTTGGGTTGATAATTTCGTGCCAAATTAATGTATCCATAGACCTGTATATATCGTTTATCGGAAGATCCGAATCCTAGGCACCTCGATTGGAGGTCCAACCCCCGCGTCGTGCACACAGTTGACGGCGTCTGGATCCCCGTAAGCATATGCAGTTCCCTTTGTCAGAAGAGAGTCGTATATCGTATTATATTGATGCAACGACTGGAGGAGGCTAGTGATTTTCCTGGTGTCCATAAATCCGGGTCCGGGGTCCCTGTATTCTTTATTTGACTAAGATAATGCTCCTTCTTGACTCAGACCTTGACGGAGGGAGACTAAGCTGGTTTTTATGTCCCAACTTAGACAGTCCCAGCCCTTGGTATAAAGCGGAGTTAGGGGGAAGGCGTGGGTGGGGTCGGAGTCAGGGGTGGCCCCAAAGAGTGTACTATTTTGAAATTTTCAATCCTATACCTTAAATCACTGTTCCTGAAACTATACTTGGTCTATTTGGAAAAATATCCATGATAATATGAAGAAAATGTAGAGGAATTTAGATGGGAAAATCCGTCCAAGGGATATGAGTCCCTGCCCCCGCCCCTCCGTTTGAGCGTAGGGGAAAATAGTTTCTTTTGTGTGTTTGGGAATGACTTTTGTGTTCTTTTCCCAGGGTCCCCTCCTCCTCACTTTTCTCCTACTTGTGCAAATTTGGACCGTTGGGAAAGTTCCTTAGTAAATCTATCTGCTCACTCATTCATCCCTTCCGAGGAGTCGGGAAAACTTGTATGATTTGTCATACTTTATTATATCGGCCTATTTGGGCACAAACTTCTCAAAGGTTGCTCTGGGACGGTCGAGCGCCCACGCCTCCACTCATCCAACCTACCGGAACCAACCGGCCAAAGAGCTTCCCTCTCATTAATGGCATTACAATAGTGGGATCGTATCACTTTCTGTCCGAAAAAGTATAGCACATTTTACTGGAAATTCCTTAAATTAAATATTGAAGTCAGTTGAGCTTTGAAATAGGGTTAAGTTTCGTATTTTTTCGCACATCAGATTTAACTGCAGTTGTTGGATTTTAACATTTATAATAGGTTAGGCTTGAACTACAAAAAAAGTAATTTATGCCACTTACTGATAGTGGTTCCGAAAATAATATATTTTTTTGACATAAAAAGTACAACTTGGCATTAATGCATTTAATATGCTGTAGATTGCTCAGGTTTTAAATTAATTTTGATGTTAAGCTATTTTTGTAAAATGCTAAAAGCTTGGAGTTTCTGAAATAATTGAATTTAGTATAATTTAAATATGAGAGTAACCAGAACAGAGTGGGAAGGAGTAACGGCGATTTAAAAGTACTTTCTACTCATTCTGTATATTATAACATTGTAAAGAGCATACAATTCTGGTTGAGAGCCAACCTTTAGGAAGAAGTAGAATTACCGATTTCAATATGACATTTTACAGTGATTCAATGTGACTAGCCAAGCTCATCAGTCCCCAGTCAGTATACATACTGTCCAGTTTCCTAAGAAATCTACATAAAATACAAACCGTTTTAAAGCTTTGGAACTGCAGGGCTGGAAATGTGCATAAGTTTGTGTCTACTGCAGAGGAGTTCCGTGGCAAGAAGTTGACACTTTTAGGCCTAAACAGGTGGTTGGAGTCTGGCTGACAAGGGACGACAAATGAGGCGGGGACTCTAGCTCTCCCCGCCTAATAATTTAGGCCGTGCCTGAATTAGTGGGACCCTTACCTGGACTCCTCCTACATACATACATCCGTATAAGTAGGAAGAGCTGTATGGAGAAAGCCGCCTTTCCCCCTCCTATGTTCCCCTAAGGATGGCTTTGGCTAGTCCGGGCTCTTACTTGAGTTTAAATTCATTCACGTTCATCCTCCATTGCCAATAGGATTTGGTCTGTCTCTCCGACTCAACCATGATAATATTTCATCCTTGTCTTCCCCCTTTTTTGCATTCTTTCCCCGCATTCCGACTCCGTTCTCCGGCCTGTCCTGGAATGCCCATTTAGAGCCGCGGAAACTGAATCTCGGGCTCCCAAATGGAACCCGAGCTGGAAGGAATCCCCTCCCGCTCCAATGCCTCCCTGATATCTGAGCCCTTACACCACTCCTGTCCGCAAGGCCCGAACGGAGGGGGGCTCTGTGGCGGGCATGAACAAGCGCTGGGCTCAGTAGGTGAGAACCCGCAAGGAGAGCGGGACCAAAGGAATGGGAGGTCCTGCGGTCAGGTCAGCGGAAGGCCTGGAGATGGGACTCAGCCCACTGTCACCAGTTACACAGTAGCAGGGATATTGGGTATTCAGAATCCCGATCCGTCGAGTCTCCAAAGTCGGAGATTCTGTGGGGAACCGGAAATTGGGTATACTGACATGTCAGATTTGTATGCCAGTAGATGGTTTCGGAAGAGGACCAGCTCTGAGGCTGAAGGAAAAGATCTCTATGTACTTCCTACGGCCTAGCTACTGGCAGGATCCACTAGAAACATATGGAATATGTTGGAAATTGTTTCAGCATTTGGGCAGTATGATCGGTTTGGGAGACTTAGCTCAATCAGTACCTATAAGAAGACATATTGAAATCCATTATTTGATTAATTATGCCCTTACCAATAGTGCAACTGATTTTTGAATAGGATCCAAATCGTAATACAATGTTTGGCTTTGAGACTGTCTATGAACCAATGGATGTGCACGTGCAGCCTTTATCGGAATAAGTATTTAAATCATTTTAATTGTTTTACTTATATTTGAAGCGTTATTGTTTGGCATTTCAAGGGAAAGAAAATGTTATGAGAAAAGTGTGGATCAAACTACACCAAAATATGAGGAGGTGAAAGTAGACGTGCTTTCTCTTCTAATACGTGTAGATACACAGGATTCATAAATGCCTCGAGGCGTTTTTAAAAAGAAGTCCACGTACAGAGCCCTGCCTTAAGACTAGAGTCGGCTCGAGATGTGACTGACTGTAGTCAAAGGATCGGGGGTCCTCAGTGCGTATGTTTGTCTCCTCAAGGCGGGAACGTACTGGCGGAGTTTCCCCTCTGCATAGAGCTCCGGCTCCGGAGATCCGAGCCTTGGAGTGATTTGCGTGTGGATAAGATATATATTGAGAATCCCGGGCCGAGCTCCCTCCCTTGCCCAATATCTGTTTTCCCAATCCAGAGCATATCAAATCTCGTTAGGATCAATTGGAGTGCAAATCAAGTTGAAGGGCCGAGCCTAGGCTCCTCTAATCTTATTCTCGCCCAAAGTTTCCCTTTTATTGTCAGCTCCCCCGCCTGGTACAGTACCGCCCGCCGGATGTACAGCATATCCGGAGCCAGGCGGAATGCCGAGCCTCATTTTTCCGATCCCGCCGGAACGGATCACGTAGCCCTACAATCACTCAGGCTCTCATTGATGGATCCCGGGCCCACATACCTTACCTTCGGCGCCCGAGGTGGGTGGGCGTGCCGAGGTGGCTCACAACTTGTCGCTTTGTTTAGCATTAAATTAGGGAGAAAATTCAATTTATTCCTTTTGTAGGGGGTCGGGGGCCCGACAATAGGAGCATTAGAATGATCCGGGAACTAAAATAGTGCTAAAACTTTCTCCGGCCGCCAGCCTTTTGACTCCGGGGTTTAGGGGTCCATGGGATACGGGCGCGTACAGGCCTCGTTTCCAGAGGGGCTTCAAATAATGCTACAGGAGGCTGAGGAGGTATTCTCGTTTTTAGTACATTTCATGCCTGAGAATGTATACAGACATTTTTCTGGGAGTCATTTCAAAACAAGGGAAAGTTTATAGATTTATTTAAAAAATATTTGTGAGTTTTTCTGTGGTGGTAGTTCCAGGCCAAAGTCCATGCTTGACACGCCGGGCCGTCTGAAGAAAGCATTTCTATGATAAACGTCCTTCGCCTTCTGTAGTATGCTCCCGTCGTCCTCACACTCTTTTTATTCGGGCCTACAAAAGGCTAAATCTCGTGCTTGGGAGGTAATAAAAGCTTTCTTCGACTTTAAGTAAGTATTTGAGGAGCCCAGGGAAGGCCGAGATCGGGCCTTCTCATTACTTTCACCCAGAGCTTCGTAGGGCTGCTGGGCCTTGGAGTCTGTCATAGACTAAGACTCATCATCTGGCCCTCCGGCTCATTACTAAGGGAACGAGTTCCGGTGGCAGTCCTCCATTAAGGGGGTCCACTTAATTAAATCCCAGCCCTGGCCCCTCCTAAAGACGCCCTAGCCTCCAGGCTCTCCAACTTCTATTTTCCAGAGGAAAAATGTGCGTTACTTTAAGGTCAAGTTTCAAGTTATTAAGAATTATAAACAGTTTAACTTAAACCAAGCTTTCCTTTAGTGGGTTCAATAATTTACTTCCGGCTAAAATAATATTTTTCGGGGTATCAGTAATAACCAGGAATATAAATATTGTATCTCCCTGACGTACCGGCTCCCTTTAGCATATGCAGATAGGCAGGTAGTTCCCCGAGATAATCTATGGCTTGATATAGGGCGGGCTGGATTAGGGGGCCCTACCTCCCGCTCCCTCTCTATGTAAATAATAATAAAGACTGACGTTTGTGAAGTACTATATGTGTAGGCCGACCGTAGTAGTGGAGTGGGGATAACTAAAGATGAGTATTTACATGATGAGGAAGGAGTGCTTTCACCTCAATCTCCCGGGACCGGGCAGGAAGGAGGCACTCAGGGGCTTCGGCTCCCTTTGGGCCGGGAGATGATATCTTGATCTAAGTACAAGCATTATTCATAAGTTTTTGGCAGGAAGATGGAGTTTTAAGATTAGTCAGCCTGATATCATGGGGATAAAATGTCCTCCTATAAATTCATAAGGCCTGCCTAGCCGCCCATTACCGAGTCCAGAGGCCACCGCCGTCTCCCCGTCCGCGTCCCGATGAGCTCAGCAGTACCTACTTTCTCAAAACAAATATTTCACGTCGGACGTCTCCCCAATGATTTACGTCCGGTCCTACCTAAACAAAAATATCATTTTTAGACTCCGCGGATTCTCCGTCTCGCTAAAAGCCCGCTTTCGCCCTCTCAAGCAGAGCCCGAAGGTATTTGAGTCCTTTTAATCCAAGGATTACCTTTTTTCTCCTTGGAGAGCTGGACATACATCTTTGGGCCGTAATTTTTTATATTCATTAGTATACACACCTAAAGCTGCAATGTTTTGTAATATAAAACCTGACTCTAGCCTAGGAAATCATTTCCCTTGCTCATAAAGCTAAGATTATTTAATTTATTGCCTGCCGGGTGCCCAAATCTTCGTCGCCTTGATACTACTGAATTGAATATGCTTAAACCTTCATGGGTAGGCATGGGGAAAATTATATCCAGTATTTTGGTTATCATCTCAAACTACTTGCTCAAGTACTTTCACTTGAACAGTTTCAGGCACTGTCTTGACGTAGTCGAACTCTGTATAATATCCGTTCTTGAGAAGTCCAGGGGCCCCGGCCTCCTGCCTCAGCCTGATTCATCGGGGTCCTTTTGAGAGGGATCGGGTTTATTGACTCTGGCCCTCCAGAGGGATCTCGAGGAAGCAATAAGTGTCGGCCTAATAGAACTACACGTACACTGCCCCCGCCCTCCGACTTTTCAAGATTTTGAGCCGGGGAAAAGTGAATTGGTCGCCAAGGGCGCTGGATCCTCAAGAGCCGCTCTCTTCATATGAAGGAGGGAAGGGAGGGCTTAGTTTTTTAAGGGGAAGGGCCTGGCCCTTGTGTCCACAGGAGGAAGCGGGAGGATCAATAGGAAACAGATTTGAGGGAGCTAACCTTTATTTAGTGAGGAGAAACAGAGCCATCGGCCAGTAGTGGATCGGAGTGAAAGTTGGTCAGGGCAGCCTGGACGGTTTTCAGCGTATAGATACCGGGCAGTGGGGCTGGTTAGTAGTATCCCTCGGCCGAGGCAGATATATCCAGCTCGGGGACAAGGTGGACTCGGGGGTTGGGTTCCTTCCTTGAGACGGGAAGAAATAGCCTCTCAAACTAACTTTCCTGACTTTGTTATTGTCAACTGTTGGTTCCATCCTGCCATAAGGTTTAATTATTAATAGAGCACGGCCCCTAGGCCTCTCCTCCTCCTCCGACAACCGACCTAGATGGATGTATACGCGTGTAAGGGCAAAGGTCTCGTGTCACTTCTTTGACGGGCACATCCTCCAAACTCTCCTAACTTTCTCTCCGAAAAATTGTTGCTCTGTGCAGCACGGCTTGAGCGTAGGAGAGGACTCCAAATAAATAATAGCAAGATTAATCTAAAATAAGTTCCGAGTGATTTTCAGAATTCGACGGATCGAGATTAATACTGCTATGATATAGACGTCTGAAAATAATTCTGACAGGTTTAGATTAATTAAGCCTTTCCTTCATTCTCCTTCAAGCGCTAAAATAATAAATTGTATAATATTAAATATAATCCCTAGTAGTGAGACTCCTGGAAGCCGGTCCCTAACTATGATTGTTTGTTTTTTCCCACAGCGGAGTCACTCAAATGCAACCCAGTTGGCACTCAAGAGAGTTGATTTGAACATGTCCGGGAAGTACAGCTGTGAGGTGACAACTGACGCCCCTGACTTTACAACTGACTTGAAGTCCGAGTCCCTCAATGTTGTTGGTAAGTTTGGGGGGTCGGGATTACTACGTTATGGGGCGGGGGGACTCAGATGTCACAATGGTCCCGGGCTCCTAATGACTCAAACTTCAGTGTTCCCTGCCCTTCAACTCTGTAGCTACTGGGGCAATAAAATCCTGTGTCAGAACTTCATCTATAGTACTTATCCAGCATTTCCAGCACCCGAAACACGGAGTACCTAGTATCTATTGGCTTCTGTCTTCTATAGCCCACTTCCTGTGACAAACCTGTATGGAAAATTATGGTACTAGAGCAGCAGCACTGGATCCAGTCACAAGTCATAAGGCCCAAGGGTGGGGCCTCAAGTACTCGTCCCAAGTAGTAATAACTTAATGGCAACTCATGGAAGGTCCAAAGGCTCTGATCTGCCTGGAAGCTCCAAGGACCCGGAGCGGAAGTGTAATTAAGTCATATAAAGACTTGTCATCTTTTAACGGGGAAAGTCGGAAGGAGGGAAGGAAAAATGATACTTTTACGAGTCGGCTTTACGAGCATGTCATTTCTTCATCCTCTTTCTCAGGCTTAAATACCTTCTCAGCTTTAGTATAATGGAGCCCATAAATTTATTTATCTTTCTGCGGGCCGGGTTATGGCCGTTCATGAAATTTGTATTGTTTTTCTGATTTGTGTGCCAATGGATGGTTTAGGAGGACTAGGGCTGAAAACACAAACACTGATTTCTGGGCCTATCCGTACATTCTAGGACCCTGTTATTGGACAGGTCTCACAATACATATACCTAGTAAATACACATTATTTTGCCGATTATGTAGGGTTGTGGAGAGTATATGAACGGACTGGGCAGTTTGGGAGGTCTAATTCAATCAATCCAAGAATTTCCTATTTGAGTCCATCCTTTTCCTTCTCGCTGAATTGACTCTAAATCCACATATGATCTTTCCAATGGTCCAATTTATTTTCCAATCCAATCCGTGCAAATAATTTAAAAGTGGAAATGAAATATATGCCTGTGCTCACTTTGGGTTTTCACATATTTTAATTTCGATATTTAAGGAAGCACATACAAGGCTGGTTTCGGTGGGGACTAAAATAATGGATTCCAATATGAGATTTTTAAATAATTGAATGGCCAGTGTCAGTACCGGCACGCTCTTCAATTCCCTAAGCCATCTGGAACCCCTAGGCACGTAATAAGAGTACTACAGCTTCCCTATTGTTTTCAATTAAGGGCGGCCCCTGACACCAGGAATACAAATACTGCCGTCGAGCCCAGTAATTTGGTGGTCGGAGCCAGTGAAGTGTGCAAAAATGGGTGCAGTTTTAAATGATGCCTTTACCCCTATTACCGGAGGGGGGGAGCCGGCCTATTTAGACCACGCGGCCTCCCCGACCTCTAATTTCATTAAATACATGAGAACGAGCTCACACCTAATATCAAAACTAGGAGGCGAGGGAGACAGGGAAGGAGCCTGAGTTGTGACTCGTATGCTTTCTCTGGAGGGAAAGGCTAGGCCGGGCCCGGTCAGGCTTCCCAGAATTTATGGGTCCGCGTCCCGGAATCCGCTCCGGCCCCTGCCACCCAAACCCTAATAAACAGAAGAGCTTGACCGTTCCTTTCTAATAAAAGCCGGGCCTAATTTATGTACTAAGGGGATTCGGCTGCCCAGGCTCCGCCCAGCCCAAACCAAGGAGGATCTATGAAGTGATACATGGAAGGAGCCAGGCCCTGGCTCCCTCCTCGGCCTCCCCGCCCCTAATCTCGGCCTAATGGAAAGGTTTAAGGGATTAGCCAGCACTGCCCAAATAAATAAGCCTCAATGAAGTTACTCCTTTTTGGGCCCTAATAATTCGGGCACCGAAGAAGTAGAATTTTGTTGGAAAATACAAAATTCAAAATAATTAATTCTGTTGAATTTTCCTTGGGTTAGGTGATTATTAAGTTCTGTTAGGTCAGGCTAGATTTGTTACATTGGATTATGTACCATAACTCATACTTGGAACATCAAATCTAATTTATTCCTATGAGCGTGCGTTGTCTCGTTGTCTCGTGAGGAACTATGAAAAATTCATTTTTACAACGAATGGTAGCGTATGCTTACATAAGGGTGATTCAGATCCTGTTACGCTGTTACGTTGGGCAGCGTAAACAGTCATCCTCTGTAATATCCACTTTAAAATCTCTGTCTATCCGTATTATTCGTTATGCAATTAGCCGGTAACAAAAAGGGGGCGGGGTAATTACTTGAGTAATATAAGTCACATAGAGTGCGTAATATCTGCATGGTGAGTTTTAATGTCACACTCGCAGGTACGAGTACGATAGAAATGACCAGAAAATGTAATTGTTAGTTATGAGATCAAGTGCTAAGGACCTGGGCTATGGTGATACGCACCAGAATTTCTGGTGAATATTAGGTATTATTTACAGTCCAAAATTAAACAAAAATAATTGGTCCGAAAAATTGAAATTCAAAAATTCTGGCTCCCCCCCTCCCCCACCCCCATGGCAAATTCCTAGGTTCGCCCCTGGTGCCCATTTAAACATTGTTCAGCGTGAAAGGATCTACACGTATGAAAAGTTTCCGAATTCTTTAATGAACATTGAATCGGAAGTAACTTATGACTTCTATCCATTTTAACCTTGTTTAGCGTCATAAGATCTACATGAATCAAGGGTGTGGACTTTTTAAAACGAAAAGTAGAAACGCAATACTTTCAGCGCGATCTTCTTTTATAGTCACGCTCACACACCACCGGCTTTAAAATTACTACTCGTTAAAATTAGAGAATACAATTTGGAATTAAATATAAGACTTCGGGTGGTTCGTGATTTGTAAGGGTTTCCTAACCTATCAGAGATGATGTCTTAAGCCACATTAACGAATTACGAATTACGAACGCTCGAATTTTGAAGACGAAAGTTATGTACTTGGATATGGATTTGGGTTGATACATAATAATGTAGTAGATACAAAATTGACATAGGCATAGAGAGGTAAGAGGTATGCAATGCTGCAATGCATAACCGGCAGGTACTACTACGATGTATAGAGTATGCACAGGAGTACCTACTTACTATACCTACCACGCCACCTTCATAACTCGACCCTTTGAACATTTATTGTTATGCAACGCGGGACTTTTGAAGTGAAATGCGCGTGGCATGCATCGTAGTGCGGAGTGGACATCAGCTAGAGTTTCATAAGGAGTACTTACTTTCTCGGTATGAGAATCTGAATAGAACCTTACTACGTCGTCAGTTGGAAGAAAGTGATTTTTAGCATTTAATCAGTTAAGTCATGATGAAGAAACAGCAAATCTGCGAAGTTACAGCGCCTACACAAGGCCAAAGGGCCCAGGAGCAGAACCAAGCGGGACCCTCAGACCGACGCTGCAATGACTGCAAAAGTCCCTCCGCCCTGGCCGAGCCGGGACTCGAAATCACGATCCGCGGGAGGCGGTTCGTGGCAGTCCTGGACACGGGCTCCAGCGTCTCTATCCTTGGCAAAACGATCATCAAGCACATGGAGGCCAGCGGGGGCGTTAGCCTTATGAAGACATCCCGCGTACTCCACTTTGCAGCTGGGCCCAACTACGTGGCCACAAGTCGGACGGATGTTCTGATTGAGTACCGGGGCGGGTCCGTCATGCAGACCGTCCTCTTGCTCACGGAACTGAACAGGGACGCCATCCTGGGTCGGGACTTCCTCTTCAGTTCCGACATCATTGTGGGCATTCGGGACGCCTCCTGGTGGTTTGGACACGATCCCCAGACCCGCCACTCCTTCGCCTCAACTGAGGCCCAGATGGAGGCCGACTTCCGAAGGGCAGTTGCGGCGCGTGAGGATCAACGTCATCAGGATCAACGACGCCAGGCCGTGGCAGCGGAAGCAGAGCGAGTCCGTGTCCAAGCACTCGCCTGGCGGGTTCCCTTGTCAGCCTTCGGCCAGGCTGGGTCCCGACCCCAGCTCGCAGCGCCGCCTGCGACGTTCTGCTACCCGATTGGGGCCATGGCCTGGCAGGCGGCCGGACAGCCGCTGGTCAGGCAGAATCTGGTTGTGCATGGCGGCTCCCGATTTCCGGCGAACGTGATGCCGTATGCGGATTGGGACCGCTCAATCGGCGTCGTCCACCCGGATCAGGCGGATCTAAGCTACCCGGCTCGGACCCTCCGCTGCTTCGTTGTCCAAGGGCCCGTACGGATGCCACTTCAAATGCTAGTACGCGGCCCAACGAGTGTTACGATAATTGACTATTTGAATAGGATGGGGAGTCGGATCGGCGTTCAAGTTTCCGTAAGGACGTTCTAAGCCTTAGGTTACCCTATTACTAGTACCTTACACGTAGTTTTGAGCCTCTAACCTTGTGTGTCTGACTTCTAGACTTTAGCGCGAATCAGGTTCACCAAACCTAGTTTCTAGTGATGAGGGTAACTGGTTAAAATCAAGGAGCATCCTAAATAAACAGATAATTATAGCTATGGAGTAATTATCAAGGTCCTAAAGAGACTTGGTGACAATGTAGCGCTTCAGAGCCCTAATACTGGATCTGATATGTACTATTTTTTTGGTTGCAGCTTTCACCAATTCCAAGCCGAGCATTGGTCACCACAAGTCCAGATACGCTGTGGGAGACACAATTGACGTCAGCTGCAACTCACTCCGCTCAAGGCCCGCCACCAATCTCACCTGGCTCATTAACTCAACCCCGGTAAGCTTTTTAATATTTGAATTGCAGTGACAATTTTTGAATGACTTAGTATTACACTGCTACTATTCAAATTGAATTGTGAGGCGATTTCATTACCTACTTAATTATTTTTTATTATTATTTAAAGAACTTAGGTTTGAGAACTTCTGGCTGTAACACTTGTTTTAAACATGGCACTTTTAATGGATTCCTTGCTAACGCATCAATTACAGTGCATCAACAGACTCGTCTGAAGAGATAAATGGATTGAGTAACGAAATTTAATTTAAGCGAATGTAATTTAAATACTAGTTTTTAATATAAATACTAGTAAATTGAGCTGGTCTCCAGAATTTCGACCATTCGAATTAAAAGGTTGTCCGGTGGGACGGAAAACCGAAATGAAATTCTGAGCAGCTATTCAGTAGTGTATGAACGCTTAAAATCCATTGTTGTCGAATTTTAGGTCCCCGCCTCGGGCGGGAGTGGGACCTACTAAGTGCCAAATTGGACGATTTTGGGTAACAATTTGACATTTTTGAAGCCGACAATGAACCGATCATCCTGAAAATTTGCATGAATAATTTTAGATGAATTACCTAGGATTTTTATAATAACCGCAAAAATACCCGGGTATTTTGTCATCCGAAAATCGTAGTTCCTGCTTTCGCAAGAATATTGAAGCCGTTTATGGACCGATCATTCAAAAAAATTTAGTATAATCTTAGATGAATCATCTAGGGGTGTTCACTTCCCGTTTATCGAAAAAGTGATTTCTTCATTTTAAAAAAATTGTTGGGGTATTTTCGCGGAAACTGGTTGATGACTTTTAGTTTTATGCTTAAAATACTCCATAGATCACCCTAATTCCATTCATATGCCACACATGTATGTTTGCATGAACTTTATTTTGTCAAAATAGAAAATATTGACCATTCTTTTAAAACTGTAGAAATCACTTTTTCGAGAAACGGAAAAAAGACCCTAAATAATTCATCTAAGATTATTCATTCAAATTTTCATGATGATCGGTCCATAAACGGCTTCAAAAACGTCCGAAATTGTTACCCAAAATCATCCAATTTGGCACTTAACCCAGACGAGTACCTAAAATTCTACAACTTTGGATTTTAAACGTTCATACACTACTGAATAACAAATCCAAATTTCATTTCGGTTTTCCGACCCACCAGACAACTCTTTAATTCGAACGGTCGAAATTCTGGAAACCTGCTCAATTGTTTAAATAAATTCAATTGAGAATTGGCGGTTCCTTGGAGAACTTGGAAGCTTGTATTCCGATCTATTTAAATGCGGATGGAATCACGAGCAGGGCCTAATGTCATGTCCATTTCTCCTCTCCAGGCCAATCTCCTTGATGTCCACCTATCCCGGACCGAGAAGAAGCTCGAGCTCGACCAAACGTTCAGTTCCCGCTCCAACCTCATCCTCCATCTAATTCCACAGCACTTTATTAATGGGCGGCTGAGCCTCACTTGCACGGCCTCCATTTACGACCGATACTCATCAAGCTCGGAAGTTCTGATTCTGGAGGACGACAGGCCCAAGATCTCCTCCGTAGTTGACAACTCCTCCTCCTCCTCCCAGTCACATTCTAGCTCCAGAAGCGGGCACGGAAGGTCAGAGGCCCTCCGGCTCTCCTCCATGATCCTCATCGTGGTCCTGGGCGGCCTCTGGCACTAGGCCCCCGAGGCCAGTCACCTGGGAACCAGACTTCCTTCTGGGGGTGACTCCGATAATGAATACTATCAGTTCTCACTTGTAAGTAATGAGGTTTCAATGTACTATATTAGGTTCTCGTACTTAAATGGGTGTTCATCTTTTAAGCTATAATTCGGGTTTGTAGGGAGTATGCGGTCCTTAGAAAATAATAAACGGGCAGTTCCCAGGTGTGTCCCAACTCATTGACTTCTATAGTGTAGGCGGAAGAATTTCGAAAATAGGAACGTTTTGCTCAGACTCAGACTATGCAAAATGGCATATTGAGCGTGCTGAAGGGATTCGTGTGGGCCTCGTCTTGATCCGTTATTTACATTAGTTAGACCAATGTTAAATTTTCTAATTGCTAAATTTTCCAAAGTCATTTTTTCTGGTTGAGCGGTACATTTCTTCTCAAATTCTGCATCAATTTCATATGCAGCGCTGTAATTTAAATGTTTTTAAAGAATCAGCAGATCTGTGCTTATTATAAATCTGTAATTCGTAATTTTTAATCCAAATGTGCCAGTTTGACACATATGCACGGTGTTGTGCAGCGAAACTTTGTTGCACTTCCTTAAGTATAATAATTCAAGTATCCTGATTCTCTTACATCTTATTTTTAGTATTTATTGGGGGACTAATAGTCCTTTTTATTTACATCTCTAGTCTGGCTTCTAATGAAAATTTACGGATAAACTTGAAAGTAAGCCCCACTAATTTACTTAATCCCACCGGATTAATTTAATCGTGAGATGTATTTGAAATAATGATAATACATTAAATAAGTAGGTTTTACCTTTTGTATAAGGAAGCTTTAAAAATTTGGTTATTTAATTAAATCCCGAAAAACAAGTAAGCCCCACTAATTTACATTTAAAAACACCGTTTGCTTTTAAATGTATTTCTTACTATTACTCTTGAGCGAGCGGGTTCCTGTACAGCAGTAGTATGTAGTGTCGTGCAGTAATAGACTCCCAACTCGCTGGAACCGTTTGGAGGGCCTCAAACTATTATTCAAGACTCCCGCTTTCTTCGGCAGTAGCGGAATGCGGGACCAGGTATCCCTCCTGATGCCTGATGCACTGGGCTCAAATACCCTGAAAGCCGTAAAACGGTCGTATGGACACAATAGAATCTGTGCGTTGAATGGCGGGGCCTAGGCGGAGCGGATTTTAAGGAAAACGTCTTCCCAGCAGCCCCGGCCAGCCACGGAGAGTAATGTAAACTGAGATTACAGCCATTTGGAAGGCTCCAGTCAATTTCACTTCTGTCTCTGTCGACTCCCGGGCCCGGCCCTAACTTTCTATGATTATGACAATAAGCCAAGGGAGGGGCAGGGGAGCTCGGCTCGCCATCCATTCCCCTTTACTGGAGGAAAGGTCTTCTCCAAATGACCTCGTTGAGTTTTGGTTACCAACAAGGAGGCTACCGGGACTCGGAGCTACCGGGACGGAGGCTGCTGGAGTCCGGAATCATTATAGTCCTACAACCTCCTCGGTCCCTGGACCCGCCACACAATATTCTCCCAGCATTTTTTCAATTTCACTTCTCCCTCAAACCCATCCACAACTGTAATAATGTCAGCTCGAGTAATCCCATTCACAGTTATGGGGACTCGTCCGCCGGCTCCTCCGGACCAACCGCCACACCAACAACCGCCGAGGAGGCCCGGCATAACGGAAAAGAAATAAATATCCCTCCGCATCAATTTCCACACTTGAGGGACTTTAAATGGAATTTATTCCTATCAAGTAATTGGTTGAGCCGGAATCGTGGAAGGGGCACAGGAGCCTGGAAAGGTGAGCCTTCAAGCGAGAGGCTTCATGAACGGCCTTAGAACATAGATCGGGATCGGGGAATATTACTCTGATCCTGCTACCTGGGGAGGTACATACATGCATAAATATTTGTATTTACCTAATTAACGCCGCATAACAGAGGCCAAACTTGACATGCTAATTATCCAGGGCATCGTCAAATGTCCCGAAAACTCAGCTGTTAGCTTCTGTACGAATCTAAACAATATACTGAATTTGAAGTATCTCAGGGTGCGTGTGCGGGAAGCAGATAGGCATGAAACCGGCTTTCACTCTCATCTAGTGTCAGGGAATCCAAACTTTCTCCGTACCGAAAATGGATTTTGCTTACAACTACAACTTCAGGGATCCGACACAATGAGGAGCGATCATGGAGGCCTAAAAGATGTCATTTGGGTAGTTCCAATTGTGCGGGAAATGTTAGGCAATAGTTACATGATTAAAAATATACCCGCGAGTCGACATGCGGAACACTAGAAATCAATAGAGTTTAAAGTGGCGGAAGTGCGGTCCGCAGGAAAATAAACATAGGTAGTCATCAATTAACAACGGCACCCAACTAAGGCCGTTGAATATGAGGATGTAGGAAAACCGCATATATACTAGTACCTACGGTTTGATAGCGTTTTTTTTTATAAAGATTAAATGCCTATGCGTACTCAGCAATACGAATCTACCTGATTTTCTTCATAATCAAAGAAAAGGCTAACCACAGATACCACAATCTAATTTGCCCCTCATTAATTTTGGAAGGAATCAGCATTAAGAGCCATGATTTTCCGTAGTCTTCCTTGGGTCACCGAACCAACCGCTACCGAAATTCTAAGCTGCTTTCTCTCACTGCTAAAACTTGAATTATTGTCTTTCTCAAGCTTCTAAGATGGGAATCGGAAATGGATACGTTAAGCTAATTCTCTGCATCTGCATTATTGGGGGTAAGGGAATGTCGTAAATATTGGAATGATAGATCCATCATGAAGTATCGTACGGTATAAGTAATAAGTACTGCTCTAACATAGGACTCCTTCCGTGGAATCTGGAAGCGGCGAGCTGTCCGGGTAACTAAAAGCATTTTCTACTTGAACGTGCAATATACAGTATTGGCAAGTAATAATAATAAAAATGTATACAATTTTAGCCAAGTGCAAGCTGGCCCCGGAATCTGGCTTATGCTACGCCTTCTTTCGGGTCTACTACTTCAACTATGGGGTCGGGCAGTGCCTGGGCATGGTCTACGGTGGATGTGGCGGGAACGGGAATCGGTTCAACTCCATTCAGGATTGTCAACAGGCCTGTTCCGGATGCGCATAATTAACTACTCATACGCTCAATACTCTTGAATTAAAACCAAGCATCTTGTCGTTGATGATGTGTTGAAATTATACTCTCATTTGACTCTACCTATATATATCCGGTTGAGAACCGGCAGCCTCTTACCATTTAACGTAGCCTTTTCAAAACGAAAGCTCTCCCAGGATTTAGGTTCCGCGCCATCTCTTCTCAAATGTGAGGCTGCTTGCTTGTTTCATAGGAATGGCGTAGTGAAGCGGATGGAGTACGTCGGAAATATACGTTTTGCATTTTGGCAGGCGTCAGTTCAAGTCTCAACTATCACAACATTTTTTGTTGTTCCTTTTTGATAGCTTATGGCTTCATTTCTTTAATTTAGGTTAGGTTCGGTTACAACGTACCAAGCGTACGATCAAATACGGCCTAGCCGAACGAAATTGTTATTAATCTAAAAAGTTTAAAAAAACCGACACATGGAGATTGATTATGGAGATTGAAATTGCTTTTCGTGTCGATAAGCTGTGGCAAGTATCTCATTTATTTCGTTCATATGGTTGATATGGTAAATGAAAGTTGAATTACGTTTCAATACGCACGGCTCAATTAGGTCCTTTGATCTTTAATCCACGTACTTGCACGCATTAGTTTTTCTGAGGTGTCAACAATAACAAGTCAATCAACTCCTACCTCCTACCTACTCTACCTCCATAGTACCTACTCCTAGTAATCGGAATAGTCTCCGCTGCTCTGTCTAGAATTATTAGTAAAAATAGAGACGGCTGGATTGGACACCAACGTTTAGGTTTTCTCGCATTATCATTACTCTTCTCTCACTTTGGACATGAAACAACCATCAAATAGTGTCGGGGCAGGACTGAAGTTTCTTGATCAATTATGTACCTTATAACTAAGAGAAGTTATCCATAAGGAAAATACGTACATTTAGTATTAGGTAAGTGTTGACAGGGGAAAGACAGTCTACATCCTGAGACGTTCTACTCAGCTAATTAGTCGAGGCCAAAATTCAGGCCTGACTCGACCCCGTCCAGAGTCCAGAGTTCAATATAGCCTCAAAGTACAGATTTGAGTAATAGATTTTGTATTAATATGCAACATACTCGCTTCAGAAGTACATACAACCTTACCTAGATGCTTCGGAATAGCGGCCTACTAAGTGTCGTTCTTGACTATTTCAATATGGTACCGTACCGTTTACGACTACGACTCCCACAACTCAAAACACGAAAGTTCCCAATCCAATACGTCAATCCGATTCGAATCCAACTATCCGCGATTTAGGGATTCCCATGAATTCATTAAATTTTGCATCTTCGTATACGTATAATGAGTTGGGTCAAAGGTCAATATTTCGGTTTCCAATAGTATGGTGAGCCTGAACAGGGTCTGCGTACAAGACTGGATTCCCAGAAAACCCTCCTAGTAGGTTCAGGGTCTATGGTTGACACAGGGACAGTCTACAATGGTGATATATCCTTCACAAGAGCAGTAAAGGTATTACTTATTTACGTAGTTATATATGAGATATATGTATGCATATGTAAGGTTTGTAGTATGTACTAGTTCATTAACTAAGATGGGAATTGTCTTGCACGTGGACCTTCGTCCTAGTAGTTGATATTGGCTTAGAGGAGCTGAGTAATGACGGGATACTTAAGCTTGACATGCTCGGCCCCTTTGATTGGAAGCCGGTGAGACATGAAGTAGAGCACCAATTGAGGAACCGTCGGGAACTCCTGCTCACCCAATGAAAACGTACCAAGGGAGTTCGGCTCGATCCTGATATGAATGAAGCCTCGGGAACTCCTGGAAACAAGAACAGTATTACTTTCAATCAGTAACGGATAGAATTAAAGTGCTACCAATGTGGTAAACCATACCACCAGAAAGAAATAACTGAATATGCAGAATCAATGATCAATATAAAAATTAAACTAAGGTTAATGGCCTTCATAATGAAATTATATTCGTACTCACTTGAGACTCAGGGAAAATCGGTTGAAAGCCGAGCTCTCACAGTTCCGGACCATAAATGAGCCTTCCTTCGTTGTCCTGAGTATGCTCTCAGCCTCCGACCGCGTGATAGCCCCATGAAACCAGTCCTGGACCTCGAGGTCCAGCTCCGGGTTAACTTCCTCCAAGTACGGATTCCTCACACAGATCCCCCCAAAGTTGAGCCTCATCTTGCAGCGGTCGGGCTTGAGGAAGTCGGCCACAGTGGTCGGAGGATTCCGCCGTATCGGCATCTCGTACCGATCCTCCCCATCGAACTGGCCGAGCCTCTCCTCCCCATCTCCCGCCTTGGGCGGAAGGTAGCTCTGCTCATCCTCCTCAACGTCAATCTCGGCCTCGGGCTGGAGCTCCAGACTCAGCCGCGGCTCAAACCGACTCCGCCCATAGCTCTGGAACTCAGGGGAGCCCTCTCCCGGGCCGTCCAGCGAGATCCCAGAGTCCGCCAGGAGGGCCAGCCGCCGTCTCAACTTTGGCATTTCCCAGGGAACGCCGGAGAGCGTCTCAGCGGCGCTGAGGAGGTTCCGGTTCTTGGCCCAGGTCCCCTCCGGCTCCGCCGTGGGGGCCTCCAGCGGGCTCTTGTCGGAAATTGGGGAGAGGAGCCCAGGGCCTCCCCTCACGACGAACCGCTGGCCGTACTTGAGGTCCTCACTCCGGGCCGAATCAATGGACTCCAGGGAGCTGACGGAGTTGTCCTTGGACTTCCGGAGAATGGAGGCGCTGGACGTGCTGCTGGAACAGCCGGAACTGCTCCCGGACCCCGGCCGGCTGAACCGCTTCTGGGGGAGCGGCTCCGAGAGCGGGACGGTTCGGGCCGGGGAGCTGGCCGGGCTCGTCCCGGCACTATGGACGTGAGTCAGCGTGGAAGGTAGGCCGGCCGAAGAGTAAATTGATATGGAGGGCTGCGGGCACCGCCGCTCGATGGAGAGGAGGAGGGAGTCGGGGTCAGGGGCGGGGCTGGAGAGGCCGGCCGACGGCAGGAAGGCCGTCTCGTAGCGCTTCCGGGCCATTGGGCTGGAGCAGGAGCAGGGGAGGATGAGCTTCCCGGTCCCGCCCTCACTCCGATGGAGGCGGGCCGGACGGAGGGACCGGACAGCGGCGGCTGAGGAGGTCAGGACTGAGAGGGTGGAGCATGGGGAGCAGTAGGTGGGGTCAGGCTCGGAGGGGCCGGGAGCCGCCCCCTTCAGCGTGTCAGAGTAGTAGTAGGGGGCATTGTAGTTCTCGGGGATCTCGTTGTACTCGTGCTCGGGCCGCCGGATGGACACGCCCCTCGAGCTTGAGCTCCCATCTGTGGACACGGGCGGCTGATGTTGAGGCCTTCCGGGGACTTGGTCGTGGGGCTGGACGTAGTCGTCACTCACCGGCAGGAGGGCCTGGAATTGGAACAGTGAAACGGGTTAGGGCCGTCATTTGAGCAATTACTACTTGGTTACTATTCAAATTCCATTCTGTACTAAATTCCTTGCCAGGGGCCAGACGGTCTCAAATCTAAACTAACTTCTCAGAATAATTAAAACTCCAGTTAAGTAATGCATTGTAAAGTAATTCCGTACAATTCAAAATAAAATAGCGGCATATTTAGATGTAAATAGTGCATTCGAGTAGTAAGTCATTAGCTAGACCCGGCCCACTTTCGCCAGCTCAACGCGTGTGATTTCCATGCTTCCCCCTAATTTACACTTGGGAGAACCTCGTTTCCGCCCATCCGTAACTCTCAGTGATCCGGCTAGATGTTCGCCCAACGGATACGTAGGGATGCCAAGTTCACCTGTTCCCCTCAATAATCAATAGGGACACGGCCAGTGTTCTGTTCGTGCTGGGCGGCAGTGAGGGGGCCCCGGCGGAAGAAGCCCTAATTGGCAGTCCATGTTCTCGTCCCGCCTAAAACACGCACTCTACTTAAACCTGATTTTAATTCCCTCCAGAACCCGGAACAGGAGCAGGAATCGGATCCTTGGGCCGAACATCTGGGCAAATACCAGCCCATTAGGACCTACGACTCTTCTGTGATCCGGCAGTGTCTTGTACGATCCGCTCAATCCTAATTGCTAGGGACACCGGCGACTGAGCACTATATGCGGGCTGCGACACAAAGATTTACTACCTTGGATCTTATCTTAGCTTGATTTATTTACCTGCTCAATTCTGGTTGAACCTGATAAGGACAAATTCGCGAACTTCCCACCTTTCCACTAATTACAATAGGTACGAAGCACTCAGGAGTCTCACTCTGTTTATAATACTGTTTAGTTGCAAATTCCAAATACCACTCCGGTTCCCTGGTCAGGATTCAGGATTATAAAAAAAAGGAAACCTATTGAAAGAAGCTCACAGCTCACGTCGAAATCAATTATTAGACACTGATCCTGACACCCAAAGATCAAACAGAGGAATGACTAAAGGAACGAATGGTTCCGAAGCAGCAAAATAAGAAAAAAGGCTTCTCTCTTCAAAATTTGGTTTAGGAATGAGGAGGGATCTTTTGGACTGTGTAGGTTCCTGGGCTCAAAGCTGGACTGATTCTCTGGAAGGGCCGAGACAGGAAGAGAAAGGACTTGGGCCTAGCTGGGTCTAGCGTATATCTGTCCTATGTGTTTAGACTCTGCTGGATGGAAGTGGAAGGAGGATCTGATCCGGAGGACGGTACGAGGCCAACTCAGCCAGCAGCAGCCAGCCCGCCCGGACTTGGTACAAGAATGGAAAATTAGGAGAAAGAGATTCCGAGTTCCGCAGCTCGTCTTTCTCCAAGCCGAATTACGTGGACGGAAAGGGGAATGAGGCGGAGAGAGAGTGGAAGAGGACCCGGGAGCCCGACAGATCCTACCCGGAAAAAAGCCACTCGGAAAAACTAAGAATTCATTTATTCAATTTCTCTACTAACTTAAATGCTCCAGAACGTTTAGGAATACGGACTGAATGCATACGACTGGTACGGTGGGCAAATCGAATTGAATCAATGCAAATTCTAGTACTGAAATCCAGTCCTTTATTTCTTGCTAAAGATGTTGGGCACTAAATAATCATTTTAGTCTCATTCCAATCGTGAAAATATGGACTTATAAAGACAATGGAACCCGTAGAAATTATTTACTTAGAAATTAAAAATAAGTCTGCTTGCTCTCACCTTGATTTCCTACATACCTTAATTTCGATTCCTAATTTCCTTTCAACACATTGGAATTAAAAACGGCTGCCATTTAAACTATCACCAAGTATTTCGAAACCTCTCCCCAGTTTGAACAAATTTCCTCACCAATTACCTCAAATTACTCGCACATCTTTTGAAACTTATTATAAGCAAAATATGATTTATTTTAGAATAATTAAAACACTAGAATTAGAAATATTTCATGACTCTGTCGAGGAAATCTGATTGAATTGGTGAGAGATTTCGAATTACTTGGGGATGATTTAAATACTCCTCATTAGAAACAAGGCAGGTGCACCATTGGAAAGAGCCAGTCAGCATGCATATTGTCCATTTCCCCAAAGAGTCCACCAATTCTAATATATTAAATTGATGAGAATTAAATAATAAATGGGGGTGAGCATTTTCTGGGCCTCCCTGTCGGAGACCTGAGATCGGGTGGAGAGCCCAGAGATTTGGGCTCTGGGCCGAGGGAAAGATGATTCAACGCATCTCTCTTGACTTTCCCTCTCCTCTTCATCCTTTCCCAGAAAATCAATAGGAAACTTTCCCCTGGCCCCCAATCCATGGGCCTTCCTATACCATTACTCCCCATAATTCCTCAATGGAACATATTACCTATTCCCGAGGCCATAAGAATGCCATCTGGGACCCGAGCCCCTCAGAATCCGCCTCCAAGGCCCTCCGAATCCCTCCACCTACCTCCCCATATGAAACAATAGAGAGGGAAAGGAAGGCTAGGCCCTATTATTGAAATGAGGGGAATTCGGCATTCCTCCGCCCCGCAGAATTCGCCTAATACCGGAATATTAGAATTCCACGTCCGCACTCAGAGTTCGTAATGGATGAAGGCGTCGGCTTATTAATAAGGCCTAATTGGATCTGACATTATGGGCCCATGTAAAGCCGGTTTGCTGGTAGGTAGGTAGGTAGGCCGGCTCACTGGGTTGGAAACTATGCATGCAGAGTATGAGTCAGACGGCTGTAATTTAATATTTATGAATCCAGCCCTACTCTGTCAATGACTTGCATGAATCGTTGTAGTACATAGTAGTTATGTAGTATTGGGATGGCAAGTGCCATTTCCCCATCCATCTCCAGTAGTGCTTGGATTAGATGAAGAGCCCCAACCATATTGCGACTACATGCCCTAACAGCACTACAGCCTAATGGAACCCGCCGTCGTCGTTGAGTCATCCTGAAGAGGGTGAGATAAAGTCGATGCGGGGTCCGAGGATCAATCTAAGCACAACAAATGCAGAAGGCAGACTCATTAATTTGTAGGCCCCTCACCAGTGACGTCATTCCCGGTTGGGCAATCCTATCCTAGGGAATATATTGGGATCTACAAATACTGACTTCTGCCCTTGGAAAGGTAGATTTTTCCAGTGGAAGGTATTTTCCTTATTACTTTAGTTTAGTCAGATTAGTTGATGAAGCTCGGTTCGGTTAGAAGAGGTTTTAACGTTTTTTATTAGTTAGAAATTCCGTTCTTTCAAACTTGTATTTTGTACTGTAATAAATAAATACAACGTACTTATAGCATAACAATTTTAAGCTAACTCACCGGAAGGCTAGAGCTCAGTGGAATTACGTTCTTCAGTAACAGTATATGTAGCAGGAGTAGCTTTACTTAATACGGTTTATTCTCTCTTTTTCAATGTATATAAATGTTGCGCTAAATCCATATTTTTTAATCGACAATATTATTACAAGTCGCTCCCTCGGAAGAGCCAGTCTTTTTTTTTTTTTTTTAGCCAGAAGTCAGCATATTTAGCATTGTGAAATACCGGCAACATTTTAGAGAAAAATAGTGTCGGACTCCTCGTTCCATATCGAACAATAAACACACTTTGCAATTTGCAATTTACATGGTTTCGGTTGAATTTTGGATGCATTTAGGTTATCTCTTATTTACGCAAAGAGCCTAGCACTGTTACAAAGTCTCCAGATAGATCATCTTTAAGCCTCAGAGGTACTATGTTAACCTAACTTGGAATTCTGCATACAGTCAGCATTCAAATCACATTATGCTTATCACGTCGGTACTCATTGTTATTACGAATGGCACCACCACAATCCACAATCCAAGGCATATGTGCACACAACTGTAAAACTATTGTTTGTATTCCAGTCCGTGTCCATTTGCTTCCAACTGGGACCCTGTTGAGTCATCCAAATGCGGGGAATCGGATAGTGAAGCACTTTCCGCCCTCTCATTCCCACTTTGAGCCATAATATTGTGTAAGGGCTATAAGGCGCTGGGAAGGGACCGAGTTAGAAATGTTTTATTATAGGTACAATTTATATTATGCTAGATTCGTATGTCTTGGGAATTGGGATTGTATGTATACGGGTATCACGTCAATACGACTAGGGAAATTCGACTACAGTCAATTGGACTAGGTCAATTCGACTATACGTCAATTGGA